>JAHZMZ010001715.1:0-51436 GCA_027743805.1 Lepidocyrtoides sp. E14
ATATCTGTCTTTAGTTCTCAGTCGGGTCTAAAAGGTTTGAAATGCTTTTGCTTTTAAATGGGCATTGGACAAAGAGATTCACAAAACAAATTTAAACCTTTCAGGAATATCTATACACATATACATGCGTACACATGAGGTAAGGACACTCTCAACTCTCATACCACCTTTTTTGAGCTCATAACATTTTGCTGTTGTGAAAAATGTTGAGCATTGTATTTTGTTGTAATAATTGCAAACATACTGCGAAAGAGGTACAAAAACATTTTTGTAATCTTGTTTTCCAAGCTCCATACTGTGAGAGTGTGTTTCACAATCGTTATGCAAATTTACTTAGAATTAGCAAAAAACGTATCTGCAGACTACCTAGAGGGCAAATTCATGACCAAAACTGCGAACTGAGAAAACTTTTTGTGTAAATTGTAAACTAAACAAATCTTTCAAACTATAACGTGTACAAAAGTGGCAAGCACCTCTTAAAGTTCAGGTCTTAAAACTGTGTATTTATGTACCCTCTTCTAAGTGCCAGACTTGTGGAAGTTATGATTATACAGTATGAGGTGATCCCGTGTTTGTTCATAGTGTAAATTGTCCATTGACTACTGACTTTCAAATACAACCTCAATTTGTTTTAAATTTTTGCTACCAAGCAAGCAAGAAGGAAGAGAATCTTCAAATTTTGAAGTTAAACTTGCGCAAGTAACTTTTTAAAATTTTGCATTAAAACACATCACATATTAGTGCAGTGATCATGAAGTGAATTCACAGTTCAGAAATCCCATACAATGATTTAAAACCATTGGTTTTATAGTCGCAAAGGTGATCCCGTGTTTGTTCATAGTGTAAATTGTCCATTGACTACTGACTTTCAAATACAACCTCAATTTGTTTTAAATTTTTGCTACCAAGCAAGAAGGAAGAGAATCTTCAAATTTTGAAGTTAAACTTGCGTAAGTAACTTTTTTAAAATTTTGCATTAAAACACATCACATTAGTGCAGTGATCATGAAGTGAATTCACAGTTCAGAAATCCCATACAATGATTTAAAACCATTGGTTTTATAGTCGCACCAGCAATGGACAGACAGAGTTCAGCAGTAAAATAAATAAACACTTTCGCCACTTGAAAAACTTTCCAACATGGAGAGAAAATAAAACCGTATATTATACATGGTATATATGTATATATCATAACAGGCACTTCAGAAACCTTGGCATGTGCATGATACATTATACCATAAAAAACAAGTTCTACTTTTTCATCAAGAGGCTGATTCCCACTTTGTATGGATTACATGCCCCTGACCAGCGACTAATTAATGTGTTCATAATAATAAATGCTAACTTAAATTACTTGTAGTTTTGTTCCTAGAATAAGTTTTCACCTCCCTGCGGTCTAACACGAGCAACATTAGGAAAAATGATAATGTGTACAATATGCTTTTATATTATAGTCGATAAAGACGTGAAGAGAGCATGTGTTTATGACAATCTAATACATACATAATACATACCCATTATAGGTATGTATAAGACAGTACCACACAAGTGTGAAATGATCTTGGATTATGTGCAATAAATGTACTACTGTAAAATCTGACTTTTTACTAGATTTCGGAAAGTAATTTAGTTGTCCATGCTTGTTTTCATTTGAGATGGCAAGACTCGTGTTTTTGTAGCTATTGCGCACTATTTTTTACTTATGCTAATGAACCTATTTTTTATCTTGTTTTATGAATCTCCACGTGTCGGCAAACAAAAACCATTGTCCCCTGTCTACTATCAATATGAATGAAGTATGAACTGAGAATTAATAAATAATCAAATTTGAATTAAGATTGCGTCTTCACTCTTAATTAATTGAAGATTAATAAAAATGCTAAGATGTACTCCTATCCAAAAAGTACGTTAGTGGTAAACCGCATATATTATCCGACCATCCAACCTCAGGTTCATTTCACACGGGATAAAATAAATTTACTATAAAATATACACCACTCTTTTTTTTATTGAAAAGCCGCAGCCGCCATACCATCGGTAACTGACAATGCAATGACTTTTACCTAAGTTTGTTCAGCAAGTCTGCTACGCCTCAGCACAACAGAATAAATAAGTGTGCTTGATAGAAAATGTATGTTAAAATTGGCCTAGATTCCAGGAAAGGATTAAGCTTGATTTATGCGGTTCGCTAATTAAATTCAATGCATCATCTTCACCTGCTGACTTCATTACTGGTAAGTACTCTGCCTCTTCTAAGTCTTTCAACTAATATAGCAAAAATCCCTGTCGGAGGCATTTTCGCATAACGCAAGACAACAATGGGATTCCTTTCAGACTGGTACAACATTTACATTATTTACAATCTACTAAAATATGAAATTGGGATGCGGTATTCACTTTCTCAGATCAAATTTCACTATACTTTAGGTTCAGCCCAAACTAGATTTCAGCAGTTATAATTAGTGTTTTTACAGGTATAACATTTTTTAGGTTATACGAGAAGGTTATTTTTGTTGATTTCACGAAATATTATACAAAGAGGATTTGGCAAGCATTATATTTATTTAATTAATATACTTTTAAAAATTTCATTTTTCTACGATTTGGACAAAAAATACCTTTTGCATACTAGACGCGTTTTGGTTTTCGTTAATATGCCTATGTACATGCATACCAACTTGTAAATTATACATTACTTAGAAAACTGCTACGGAAAATATATCATTTAGCATAAAAATTATGCTCCAATGCTCCTTAAAAATTTCAAATTAAAATTAAATGCTTCTTTAGATGAGATATTGTGCGAGAATCATTGGACTGTATTTTTTGCACTAATCTATGGACTAACTGAGTTGAATGTCGTGCTAAGAATATGTAATTTAATCAAAAGTTTGATTAAGTTTTCTTTTACTTTTTACAAGACAGTAGTAATATAAGAATTTCATTAAATATTCTTGATCAGTAAGGTAATACCTAATAATAAGAGAAGAGAAGCTGAACAAGAGTTTGTTGCTTATCTTTCTCATTATGAAAACGTATCTACTATTTTTAACTTAATTAGTGATAAATCAGAACCAGTATCTTGTTTACTTCCAATCTAATACATGACGATGTTTCGAGTATTTAATTGCTGGGAGGGAAAAAAAACATATTTTTCGATTAGGTTGGAAAAAAAGCTACTGATGTTCTGTAATGAAGGATCCCCTATAGGATATACAGCAACATCCACAGAGTGAGTTGAAGAGGTTTGAATTGCTGTGTAAAAGTTTGGCAAATACACCCTTATGAAATGTGAAATACTCTCTATCAAATCGACTTGTACTGTAGGTACATATAGAACATATAGTACCTACATACAAACAAACCTACATTCTCATTCTATTGATTTTGTGGTTGTCATTCGAAATCAAGCCAAGCTATGTTTAAAGTAAACTACACGTTGTGTATTGGATAAGAAAAAAAGATGAAGGTGGATTTTATGACAGACCCCTTTTTTATTAATCTTTTCCACATTTTACGACGTATGGTTTCATTAACTGGGAAAGTGGCACTTGAAGCGCTTCCTCACGGCATCATCATCACCATCACGGCCGTGAAGAAAGTAGAGTAATCTTTGAAAAATGGATGGTAGAAAAGTAACATTCAAGGAAAGAAACACCGCATAAAAATGTATAAGCATTAGAAATAATGATAAAAAATAATTTTCGTCTTATGTTCAGCAAACATACGTTGAGAAAGTTTACATGTAGAAAGGGCGAGATATTACAAACCTCATTTGCGGATTTCTCCAAAGTAGAAAAAAAAGTAAAAAAAGGGGGAAGCAGTAGAGCATCAACAAGAAAGAGAGAGAGAAAGCATTAGTTACCGAACGAATGTAAAAGGCGTAACGAGGGTGAAAGAGGCTTAGGTAAAAGGGACATATGGACGGTTTGAAGAGATTGTAAGATGAAGTTGACTGGTAAATCGAATAAAAAAGTTAGCAGCTGGAGCCATTTCCTCTCATAAAAAGCATATATTTTGTACACTCCCATTCCAGCATCATCATCGACGAGAAGGCTTCAGGTTGCTTCATGTTCATACAAGCATCATCTTTCTAGGGACTATATACAGATATAAACAGGGGTTTTAACCGTGCAACCATATACTGTAAGGGCTTCATATTTATAATGAGTAAAAGGATTTTTGACTGCTCACAGGAAATACATAATATAATATCAAAACATATATATATATATACTATTACACAGAGTTTTATATTTATTTTACGATGAGTAAATAAATTTTATAAAGTGAGTAGGCATACAAGTACCTCTGAAAGGTATATATATATCTACAAATATGATGATTGTAAAATGTAATGAGGATGAGAGAAGGTAAGGCACACTAGGTAGTTTTGTGCTCCATTCTATCCTACATAAGCTAGGTAGTTTTACCTTCTCAGAACATGAACCTGAGATGGGCAAAAGAATGATGAGATGCTTATCTAGAGTGGTTAAATAAAATGTTAAAAATAGTCAACCTAACTCATTATAAGCTTCACATGAGCATGATGAAGGGCTCTAGGTTCTCTGACTCTGACTGACTGATGCCATATAACTACTTCATATTATGAACGAGCACTTTCACATCAATGATGTTGCTGATGATGATGATGATTCTCTTGTGTGCCTAAGCAAATAAGAAATACATGTCATACATGAAATGTTTTGATAGTGAAAGTAAAGAAAAATAAAGAAAGCTAACGACAGAGGGGAGAAAAAGAGAAAGGCAGACAAGAGGAAAATATGGGAATATATATGCTACAATTTACGTCCCTGTCAGAGATGTAGATCCTTTCTGTGTTCTCGCAACTGCTCCATTTATGAGAAAAATTCGTAAATGTGTAAGAAAGAGAGAAGGAGAAAGCGGATTTATATCGTATTAACCTGGAACGGATTTACAGGTAAATGAACATTGAACATTATATAATATAATAATCATAATATTAGTACTGAAGGTAATAATTTCACGAGTAAGTAAGGCTCAAAAATATATTTTGTGGAGTAATAATAAGATTTGACAGAATCAAGTCATGTACTTGACATTCTAAGAGAGAAAATAAATCAAAATACTTGATTTTGTATAAGACGAAGTTTATACAAGAAGCTTAATTGAACGTAGGTAGAAGCTTTAGTAGTTGAGATGACATAGAGAAAAATATACATTAAGACACACCCACACATACTGTACACAATTGTATATATAGTGCGTATATGTATTTTTGAGCTAGTAATCTGCTTAAAGCATATATTATCTTACTAAAAGTACTGCCAGCTCCGTCATATTAATGTTAAAAAATACTTGAAAATGTTGAAGGTCAGCTCGCATACAAAATTTTAGTTTGTAGCATAAAAGTGGTTAAAGATTTGAAATAAATGCAGAGAAAATGTCAAAAGTATGTTTGTACAGAAAGTTGAAATTTTGATGAAGACATAGTATCATGCTTTCTTACTACCAGACAATTGTCTTGATTTTCAGCTTATTATTGTTGAGTGATACAAAATCTGTTGTCTTGTGTCGCGTCAGCAATTTTACACCAGTATTGTATGCTCAAGAGATGGAGATGAGTCATTTGGAGATGAGATGTGAATCCGACTGATGAATGAAAGAGAAATGAATGAAAATATTTTCCTTCTGCATAATATGCTGTCTGTTTTGAATTCATTTTTCTTAACACAACAGTGGCGTTTCCAAAGATGTTCAAAAATGATGAAGTAGGAATATCACGAATCCGTGAGTGAATGCGAATATCAAGAGAGACAAGTAAGTACATGTTTTTGTAAATTTCATGACAGCGACTACTGAGCTGGTATATGATCCCATTGAAATACAATACGATCAGACAACAGTTAACGTCAGCAACTTTTCCATGCTACTTAGACTTTGCATGAAAAGATTCGTCACAGTACAATGGCGAAAGGTAAAATGTCTTGAGTGAAAGAGAGTTGCCAAATATTTCTTTACAAGGATACTTGCTTTTTATCCTTTTGACTTACATACTACAGTTTCGCAGTACTTCAGTAGAACTTAAAAAAGTTGAATTTTATATTTTGTTCATTACAGTATAATAGTATGTTTTTCAAATACGTAAATATTATATATTTTTCAAAAAGAGAGAAAAAAAAGAAAGCTTTATTTAAACTTTTGACTGACTTGTTTTCGAGAGTTGAAATGAGAGTTTCAAAACTTTAAGCGTACACATTACAAAGGAAATACACTTCTGCCATGCCAGGGCAAATAGGAAATTTTCATTATAACGAGAGATGAGATAATCGCATTTTTTGTGAAACAATGCACAATGAAACCCTTACCCTTCTACTGTAGTATATCTTACACCAAAAAGCAATACTAAATTCCAGTAGGAAAGGTCAAAATGTATGATGTATAAACAAAATGGAATGCACATTCCAAAATTAACGCTTGATAATGTTAAAGTTGGAACGCTTTTATAGGCTTATTATTGAATTCATTTTGGCCATAGATCGAGTCAATATAAAACTCGTAATAAGAGCAGCTATTTTCACATCTATATGTAAAGGTAAATACGTGTATGTCTGAAAATATTCAAATAAACAATTATATTTGTAAATACGTGATGTTTTGTTGCTTTTTCTCTTCACAGTTTACATCAAGGAAACTTCTTGGAAAATCTGTTTTAACATAAATTCTAGAAAATAAGTTTTTTCATAATCAAAAGACTTCCTTCAATATTTTATTAGGGTACTTTCTAGAAACAACACTGAATAACTTCTGACTTCTCTTTCTGTAGCTACTTTGCGTTTTGTAAAAGGAAAATAACTTTTTATTCTGTAATTGCTCACCTCCATGATGCTGTGATGAATCTCATATTTTTTTCTGTATTTTACAAATTCCTCTATACGTAAAAGGTATAGTTTCATATGCCATGCAAACAATAACAAAAACGTCATTTATCCATCCATCCAACCAAGCTCATCATCATGAAATACTTTATTCCAAACTTTCAAATCCCATCATTATTATTACAGAATTTAAAAAAAGAAATCTCAACCATTAAAACTGTATTTATCTGTCTAACATGTTCGGTGTAAGTCAAATACGGGTGTAGTCGTAGTCATTCAAAAGGAACAGTAGGAGAGAACTTTTCACGGACGAAATATCAAAAAAAAAATTATTTACTATTCAGCCACACTCAAAACTGAAATGTACTCTCTAAGTCTGAGTGGTAGTACCACTCAGGCTTTTTAGTAGAAGTAAAAAGTACCTATAGATGTCCAAAAAAAACTGAGAAAAAAGAAGATATTTGAATTTACAAGGCTATGAATTTTATTTCCCAACCTTTATAAAACTAATAACGTTAGGTTTGCATGCAGTAGTCACATGCGAGTTCTCTAGTCTACTACTCCTACGTAAAAAGAGGCGTTTCAGTAGATTGTACTTCCAGTCGACAAGTTTTGATGTATATTTTACAACGGGTAGGTGTCTTTTTGCGATAACGGGATATTTTTGTAGTTTTTAGTCTCTTTTGATGTCAACATGAAGGAAATGTTTTCATAGATGTTTTTGTCATTCCCTTTCTCTCGTAATTCAAGAGCGTATCACATGGTGTCATGTTCCAGCGAAGTTGGAATTTCCAACCAAGTTTTATTTAACAACATTTTGATTTGTATGGGATTTAATTAAATCTGGGTTACGTACGACGTTCTTTTAACTTGACTCACACAGTTAGTTAGTTGAAATTTTCTGAGAAGTGATTTTTTTTCACTATTTTATGAGGAAATCATAAATACAACAATTATACTAAATCCTGTTCATGGTGGTATATGTTGCCAAACTGCTTTTACTGCTTCGTTTTTCCTTATTTAATGCCAAAATTTAATGTGCACTTACTTCATCACCTCAAATCATTAAAATGAAGCTGCTACTGAAAAAAATCACCTTCCCATGACATAGAGGTGTGCAGTTGGGGAAATGTGCACGAATATAAAAATGACACTACAAAGTGAATGTGAATGACTACACTTTTACAATATTTTAACGTGTAAAGTCATGTGGGGTAATATGAAAATTCATGCAATTCTGTTCCTGAATGTAACAACCTGATGTGTGCAGGAATTATCTAAAGTATTACCAGCAAGTGTGAAGGCATTGTGAAAGTTAAAGCAAATTTCATCCTTTTGAATTTACACTAGTGTTATCATCACCAGATTATCTTTTTCTGTGGCAAAAATAATTAGGAAGGATTGCGAAATTCACACGCTTGAAAGTACTCCCTTAATCATTTTAGTAGCAATCATTTGCGATATGTACTGCCTTCCAGTTGCCAATAATATTTTTAGTCANAAATAATTAGGAAGGATTGCGAAATTCACACGCTTGAAAGTACTCCCTTAATCATGTTAGTAGCAATCATTTGCGATATGTACTGCCTTCCAGTTGCCAATAATATTTTTAGTCAACAATATGCACTCATTTATACCTTTACTTATTATATCTATTCACAAGAAAAGTAGATTTACTTGGTGGGTATCTAGCAGTCAAAAGGCAATTTATGTACATATTATGAATATCTATAAAATGAACGCGGTTTGCGATTGCATGACTTATCCAAAGTTTTGGAATGTTTAATAACTTCAGCTGTACTTTATAGTGCACAATGTAGAAGCAAAAAGGTTGCGAAGGTTGACCTTATAAATTGATGAAAAATATATTGTTCCAACGCTTTATTATTGGCATTTGATTGCATTGACACTGAAGTCAATATACATAAATGGGATACCTACCTACATTTTGACATGACATTGCTCGAAGCATTTCCCGTAATTTTATGTCGATAATGTAGCACGCTATTCAGAGCTAAAGTATAAATAACCTATAAATTTTTATAGTTGTTTAATAATAATGCAAAGTAGGTATCAAAGGGATCTTAAGGACAAATTGAGAGTGATTTTTTTTCAGATTAATGTAGGCACAGAGCTGGTACATATATTATTATGATTTTTTAGAATATTTTATAAATAATGCAAAGTAGGTATCAAAGGGATCTTAAGGACAAATTGAGAGTGATTTTTTTTCAGATTAATGTAGGCACAGAGCTGGTACATATATTATTATGATTTTATAGAATATTTTACATATTATCAAATTGTGTCAGATATGGCTATTATACTGTACACTGTAGTACTGCAGTTTGTAGTGAATATATTATTATTGCATCGTGCATTATTGAGTCCCATACAAATAAATAACCCATAAAAACAGCAAAACTAACAAAATCATGACATTCGGGAATACATTCCTTGCGCTTCAGAAGCATTAAAATGTTATTTTTCATTGTCCATCAAAACTGTCATGTTAATATTTTAGACATGCACACTTTTCATAAATGTAAGTGCATAAACGTAACGACCACAAGGAGGTATACTGTTTATATCATCATCTATGAAAGCATACGCAACGCGTTGACTGCGGTTTCCAACAATAATCCTTGTTCATCATCAAGTTCACCTTGTGGTTATCTTACCCACTCGAACAGTTGTACAACTTCAACAAAGTAAAGACTGTGCAAGACGTAATGAAATATTTTCAACAATGGTATAACTCAGGGTCCTTACACTGTCATGATCAGGACAGGATAGGTTTTTGCACATATTTATCAATATTATGATTTATGCATATGGGTGTACACTGCAGCAGACAATAGACTTTAAGCAGCAACATTGCGTAAGAATTGGTGAAGTATTCAATGCACAACATTGCAATGTAAACATTTCATATCTGGTGTTTTGCAAATATGTAAGCAGATTATACTGTGAATTGTAGCATATATAGCTCACATAATTTTACTTCATTACAATATTAGAAATAAAACTCCACGTGTTGGGCTTAGCTAAGGGGATTGTCACAAAGTCACAACTCTTAACAGAAAAGACGTCCCTCTTTGTTATTTTCTTTGATCGTTTGTGTCGAGCATAGGTGAAGTACAGATGCTTTACAATTAGTACTATAAAATGATACCATGCTGCTGCTGGAAGGAGCATTAAATATTGTCTGTGAGATTGTATGGAAGTACAAAATAATTGTCGGTATGCCCTCGATCCCTTATTTGATTGAGTGAAATTAATGACCACATTTGGATTATTTTAGAGTAATGAATGTGCACACGTGTAAATCTCTCTACACGTACAAGATACGTGAGATATTTTTATAGGTGCACATAACTACAATACCTAACTACAACAAGGTAGAGAGGTAACAGGGGGAAATGAGAAGGAAGAAGAACAACTGAAAAGAGAGAGGTGTAACCTATAATTTTAATTCTGTGTTGGCATACTACGCAAAATAGTGTAAGGTTTAGCTATATGCTGCACCAATTAATGATCAATTAGTTGAAAGATGGTTTCGATTTGACTAGCATAAAATTACAATAATCTTGCTTCCTTCTGACAAATAAAAAAAGTAACTAGTTGATGTGTTCGGGTGAGAATTAAGCATTTTATGATTGAAGTGGAAGAACAATAATCAAGGTCATCTACTTTATTATTTATATGAAGAATTTTATAGGAGGTAGTAATAATTATACGCTGTGAAACCATAATGTTAACCGTCATAAAAGCAGCCATTAGACCGTTTCAGAATAGTTTCAACGGGCAGCACAGTCTACTAATAAAAAGGATTATATTTTCTTGTAGTAGCATGTTATAAGCTAGGTATATAATATCTCCAACGACATGATACCATTTAGCTTGCTAATACACTTGGGGCGGTATTAAGTGATCTGTTTTCCGTTTGTACCAAAGAGACATTTTTTACCAAGATATTACTATTGTTTCCTTAATTGTTCTCGTTATCCATTAACCACAGTGTTGTACATAGTAAGCTTATAAATACCAAAGTACAATGATCAATGAGCATACTCATTCGGCAAATTGTATGAATGGTTTTCCACACAACTCCAATTAATGCAGGTTTGGTTTGCACAGAAAATATATATAATAATAGCTTATCATTACATGATATAAATTTGTAAGCATAAAATGGATTTACCTGGAATCCTTATGAAGATGGCAGCAGCAGGTGGGGAAGCAGCAGTAGAATTACTTGCTGAGTCTTTATCCGGGTTTTGTTGAAACGTTAATCCCTGAAAACAAGAACAACACATTTTGAAACACTTTGGCCACATTTTATTGCACTAATGATGTTGCTGTTAATATGTACTTCACGAATATTATTTATTTTATTGAGTCCAACTCAAACTATAATTTGTTTCCTTTCAACTTTTCTTCCAACAAGCACAAAATTATGCCATTGAACACGTAGGTATCTATCTATACGTATTGTGTCTTTTTTCCAAATTTGATACAATGCAATGAAAATAAGAAAGTTTCAATTATTGAAAGTATAAACATTTAAAATCTATGAAAATATGATGATGATTTTATGACCATCTCATCTCATTCCTAGCAGCCTTGCTGAGTCATTACAGAGTTGGAAATGGGGATGGAATACGAAGCAAAAGTGATACAACAAGAGAAAAACACAAGTAAATGTGGTAGGGCAGAGAGGAGAAAGGTAAACAGAGGAGGACAGACAGAAGCCAATCTACATTAAGTAGAGTTAATTGATACATAATGTATCATGTATTTTATGCATTATACATGAGGCTTCGACACCATAATTCATTACAGCTATAAATTTGATTCTTATTGTCAGTTAGCACCAAAACCACATATAGGTATACTTATGATTCGATTTTCCATAATATAATGTAGATTAAAGCTATTGCTCTACTCTTGCTTGCTACAGCTCATCTTATAATCTTATCGCATTTATAAATACAACGCTATCTCTCTGTATTAAACAAATAAAATCAATAAAGGGAAATTGATAAGACCATGAGTTTTCGCAAATGTGATGTCATATCGTTCAACAAAATATAAATACAACACACTTGCATTCTGTAAATACATTGTATTTACAATAACTATATATGTATTGGTCAATTTCACTGGAATTTTTTTATGTCATGTAATTCAAATTAGATTTCATCAATATTGTTAAAAAATTCAAAGAAATGGACCGGTTTTTTTTTTACTATTTTGTTTAAATCGACAATCAATCATTGGGTATGTTTGCATAAAGCAGTGCTCACTGACAGCGAAATTGAATTTCCTCTGGTACAGAATGTGTAACGTATGAATGATTTACAGAAGCTACAAACAAGAAAAATGTTTTGATAATTATCCAGTTTATTAACTATTTGAAGAACGAAATGAGATGACAAGTATCGTTTATACGTAAATGGGTCGAAACTAACCCTGGTCGTATAAAGATAAGCTTCTCCTCAGCTGCAGATCACAAATGTGTGTTTTATTTTATTCTATTAGCATTATTAGACAAGTAGATTTACGTATGACCTTCACACCTTCGCATCACACATAAAGTTGGCCCCGTCACGCTAGTAGACAACTACGACGTGTTTAGAGATCTAATATGTTAGGTAATAGCTCAGCACTTTAATACACATTTAAGCAAAACCGCATTTCCACTTATGCGCATTAAGAAGAGCAGTTGAGAACATAATAGAAATACAAATCACGGACAGCAAGAAAAAAAAAGATGAGTCGTATGTAATTGGTGCAGAGTTTGTCCTCTAACAGCGGTTTCGTCTTTCATTTTAATAAGCTGTGAAAGCTATTTTTGTTCTTGATTACTTAAGCAAGTGAATGTTTAATTGACCAGGCCCCGCTAAAAAATGTGGTCGTCAGTCTTGTTAGCGATCTTAACAATAAACTTATTAACATACTTGTTTAGGAATTCACAAGTTCTGCAGCATGGGTATTTTAGCATATCATACTGTTTACAAAAAATGATTCGCCTAGTGAGTGAGTAAAGCAAACACAAAAAGAAGGCCTATATTGATTATTCTAAAATACTGATTCCATTAAGATATTTTAGCATAGTAAGTATCTCACCTAAGCCTATCACCTAAGTGTGTCTATCAAATAGCATAGAACAAAAAATGCCGCCTTGGTAAATGATTGACTTGATGTCTGATTTTGACATTCGGACACTCGATTTATAGTAATACTAATTAATTGTAAGCATTAACATTTTACTAGAGATTTCTCCAAATTAACTGCTTGTGAATATACGATATTCTTTGCATTTCCAAGCTAATTGTGTATCAAGTACCATAAAAGTTTTTATTGGTCTCTGCTTTCTTGTAGTTGTAGGATGCTTTTATGTACACAACCTGTATTGTTGAGACCAAATTTGTAAGCTTTGATGGAAAATCCGAACCACTACACAGATTATATAAAACAAAAGCGAGTATGAATTCCATTAGAGCATAATATATTCTCTTGGCTCCTCCGCTATTCTGCTTGCTGAGGTATCAATGTTTGGTTTCTTTCAAAATTTTAGGATCAAACTAGTTTTGAATCAACAAATATTTGGAACCTCAAAAGTGGGCTGGGCGGATTGGTGCTTCGGAGTTCCGTATCGTTAACCCATCGTCTTGGTCTTTCACTGGCTGGGGAGACGTAAATACGCACATACGTATTCCGGAATGACGACAATGAATTAATTAAATCGTTTTTATTCAATTCATGGATGAATTTGATGGACTTTTAGTGTTTGCAACACTAACGACGTCAGGGTACATTTATGTTTGAATTACTGGAATGCATGTTACGTAACGAGGGCTTACATAAATAACTTATATACAACTCATTGTTATAGGTAGTTAAAAAGCAATAATGATTTACCGGCATTTCAAATCAAACTTGCTTTTAATATGGTCTTAAAAATTTGATGTCATATTGTTTCAAAATATTTTAAAGCACGTTTTATAATATGTGTTTTTACTAAATGTTCAGTAGATTATGTTTATGATTTCGTGGAACGCATAAATGGAACCATTTAGTCATCGGCTCACCTTCGATCTCCTTCTAACACATACAAAATAAAAATTGCGCTTCCGGGAAAACTAATGAGTTCAGCAAGCTTCTCAATCATTGCCTGTATGATATTTACATGATGCTTATTGGTGTCTATTTTTAAATTGTATATCGACAAGATTGCAGGTGTTAGTATAGTGCATCCGAAACCAAAAAAGAAATTAAACATTTTCATTTCGCTTTTAGTGCCTGTGAAGGCTTTGTTTCCTTCATCATTTTTTGGAAAACACGAACAAACATGAGTCATTTGTACTTGGAAAAAGACGCTTTCCTTTGTTACTGCAAATTTTATGAGCGCTTAAATATTTACGACGCTGTTCCTCACTTTTGTACAATAATTTTCAATCGTAAAGGTTTGACTTGAACTTATTTGAATTTTTACGCTGGTGCTCTAGCCCTACTGTTGATATTATCAATGCAGTTTTTTTTGCATTCCTGCAGAAATGTCAAAACATTAACGTAAGATACAAATGGATGGATGAGTTTTATTGCCTAAAATGTTCGCCAAATGTTTACTAAAAATAACTGAGAAAACATAACAAAAATACAAGCTCTGCTGGCAAGTTTTGGCATATGGTAAAGCAATTCAATCTGACATTTAAATATTTTAAAGAATGTATTAGATTTCTGTCTGATGGTTAATAAGAAATATCTCATCATCTCCACGTGTCTCTCTTTACTAACAGCTATGATAAATGATGCCATGAAGCATAGCGACATTTTCCCTAGCAGTATAGCATTGCCAGTTTACATTAACCTTGCAATTGAAACAAATGTGGTCTACAAAATATTTGGATTTTTTTACTGCAGTTTTCTGGGCTTAATCACATATTGAAAATCATAATACAGCTAATAAATTATTGCTGTGGGTAAGTTTTGAATTTACAAATACAAAATATAAAATTTTCCATGTTTTACCAATCGATTTAAAAAGTATGAACGAAAGCTGCTTGTTTTATTATCTTTGAAAGAACATAAAATGAAATGGTAAAGTAAGAGTAATGTAAATACAACACGGGTTGTGTTCTTTGTAAGATATCTCAACATATTCTAAGAAACTATGATATAAACAATAGTACATAATACACATGTATGAAGCAGTTGACCTATTTATGAGTTTGAATGATTACTTTTTTTCCGTTTTGTCTTCAAGTCTATTTGAATAAAAGGCATCGAATTTTTGAATTTAGCATGCGAAAGTCAACTGGCAGAGCAACATATCGTTTGGCAGTTTGCCTTTCCTATACCAAACACATTTAATAAAGATACATACATTGTTATTTATTGCTTACCCATATAAAAATCTACTTTCCCATTACTCAAGAAGCGCAAATTTATACATTTCTGTACTCCTATACCATGTCATGTCTATCACTTATTTTTGTGGGAAGTGGAAATGGTTTTCCAGAAGAGGATGGAAAAACGTGTCAAAAAATGGTGACAATTTCATCTCCCTTTAACTCGAAGACATTTTTATGCTTCACAATGCTAACATTACTCACTTCACTCACACAGAAACATATATGCTACTACTACTGGATCTTTTTATAAAAAGAAAAAAGACAACAGCTGCCGTGTGGTTCTCGAACAGCTAAGTATACCCGTGAATTTATACGTTACATTTATAAGTATATACTTTGCGTAAACATATGAACTTGTAGAAAATCTCAAATCCCCAAGCTCCCTGTTAAAATATTCAAACTCTTTGCACATACAGATGTACGTACACACGGGGAACGGCTTCTCTTTTGACACCGAACGACCGAACCATAGTTGTCGTGATGCGATTAGACACTCTCTTCTCTCTAACGTGATTACAGAAATGACAAGTCAGAAAAAAAGAAATGTGAGGGAAAAGTGTCAGTAGGAATTTCCTACTCCATTCCATTTATGCACCTACTTACATACACAGACATTGTAAAACCATGTTCGTTCCACTTGGTTGTACCCACATCCACAACTACACTCATCATAATTCCTACTAAAGATTAATAGAATCATTTACATCTGTTCATGTGACTTTTTAAAAGGTCATCCGAGAAATTTCCGCGTATGTCTAATATGCAATCTTACTACTACTACTACTGCACTGCTATCGTGTTCCGCAGATTAGATTGCTCATAAAGTATTATTTAAAAACGTACATACATATGCACATAGTATTAACATTGGCGAAGGCTGACTCCCCTACTGTATGAATAATTTATCCATTTCCACCCTGCCTTTATGAATAAGCCTAAGCAGCTACGACTCGTATCATTTAATTATTCGCAAATTCTCTGCTTTAATTTCATTCAATTTGAACTTGTCATATTACGCTATTATTCTGGACATTTGAAAAGAAACGCGTTTAGTTCTGTCTGCTAATAACTTTTATTAAAGCATTATTTAAGTTCTAAAGTTGTGTTGAATACTAAAAATTATCATGAGAAAATATCATGTAAGTAGGATGAGTCAACTCGCACTCCCGGAAAAAAAAACTGTTCAACTGCTGCTGATTTTATTGACTTCATCACTACATTATTTTCATAAACAGAGTACAGAAATAGAAGTCGAACGATTTAGCCGTATTTTTTTGGAAGGTCATTCAATTATCTTTCTTTAAACTGCATTCTATTATAACACATCAGTAGAAGCATAATATTTGTCTAATAAATAATGCTATACTTTGGTGAAATTAACAAACTCATTTCATGTTTCTCTTGACAGTTGTCGTGATTGCGATAGTTATGAATTACCCCGTCTGTCTCCGTACTTTTTCTGGCTACAGCTTAGCATAACAAGATGAGTTGGAAGAAGCTTGAAAACCAAATCTGATTTTCATCGGTTTTCTCAATACCATGCTGCACCATAAATAACCCAGAAATATCGAGTATAATCTATCAAATATATTTTTAGTTCTTCCTGCTTGAGAAATCCTTTAAAATATCAACACATTGCTTCTGAAAGTGTCTATTATTCTTAGGTCTGTTTAAGGTTTTGAACTGCAGGAGTTTTCGGTAAATAAATAACAAAAAAAATCAGTCGAGTAGTACATGTAGGTATGCATATAAATATAAACAAGCTGTCTGTAGAAGCAGACATAAAAAAGCATACTATTATGAAAGAGGTAATTCAAATGGTACAACAGTATTTTTAGCAATTTGGTGCTATTGTATCGTACTTTCAGCTCTCTTTTGTAAATGCAGTCTTAGTAAGACAGTCTTACACAAGTTTACTTATTGAACAATGTATACGTACGATAATACAGACTGCCTGTACCGCTCTTTATTCTATTTTTTTTGTAGACATTTGAAAAATAATACATCAAGTGCTTAACTCCATACATTCTTCCAAAAAGTACGCTCACAAGTAGGTGAGTTTGAGTAATGGCATGTTAGTGAATAAGAAATACGTGCACCAACAAAGGAAAGAGTTACAAACATGATACAACTGTGGAACATGCATAATTTGAGTTCAGATGTAAGAAATTGTAAACAGTAAAACGCAAGGTTCATATATGAGCTTATTTTTTCTTCCGGAAAGAAGCCACCATTATTTCCTAAATCCTTAAAAACAGGATCTGCGACGCATTTTTAGCAGCAAACAGGCAAACGTAAATTGTATACATAATATTCCATAAAATATGTAAGAAAAATAGAGAGATAAGGTGTTCTAAAAACACGAAAAGCAACTGGCCCAAACTTTGTCTACGCGGATAATGCCCTGCATAATATTTGTATATACACGGGGCCTCCCTGTGTGTATATACATACATTGTTGTAAGCATTGGATATAATATGGCATTGGCATGACATGCGTGCAGCGGTGTGATCTTTACAAGAAACGGGAATGAAGTGAATGTACAACAATATAACCTTTTTTTATTTATCGTAAAAAAATTATATTCGATCAATATATGATTCTGTATTTTATTATGACTATGACGCGTGTTCGTTTGTTATCATTAGGCACTAACACACGAAACAGCTGAAACACGGCTAAAGCAACACTACAACCCTTGTCTGACTGTCAATTACTCACGGGGAGAAAGTGGCACGACATAACTGAAAAATGACATATATCACAACAAAAAATAACAAAAACATAATATAACATCGTCACGAAAGGGAAACCTATTAGTTAGGACTAGGAAGCAGCCCTACAAAAAGCAGAAAAGGTCGATATACACAATTCATTGCAAATAATTTGTATAGATACGTGTAGAATATTGTGCAGATACATGATAAAAAAAATAAAATATCAATGTGTATTTTCGGTTAACTCTTAAACAGGAAAAAATGAAAGCTTCAATAAAAATAAGAATCCGACTGTACTAATAATGATGAAAATTGAGAATGCAATATTTAGGTTGTGTATATATATGCTTGCATGGCGTATGCTTAGGTATTATGTAGTCACAAACCAGACATTCATCTTGATGACAAACAAATTTACATTTGGATTGGGAATAAAGATGTTTCGGAAGGTGTGCATATATTATTATAGAGATTGAGCGATTATATCGATTATCAAAATGCAATAACTATACATGAACTATTCCCATAAAAGTAGCTTATATTCGAAGACAACTTTCGTGGCGTATGGCATGTGTATGTATGCATGTAAGCATGTATATCCAATTTCCTCTACTACTACATCGACATCACCTCTCGACTCAAGAATTGCTTTTGAGAAATGATTTTTATTTGTTTTTCTTATTTGTGCTTTGTTTTTACTGCAGAGCGAAAATGCACAACAAATAAATAATAGCATTTTTTGTTTTGCAAAAGTAAATTATGAGGTGACCAAACGGTGCAGATGTAATGAAAAAGTGCATTTTTTTACATTAGGTTCATTAACTTTCCATTGCTAAAAGGATGTAATTTACCTGTGCTCAAAGTACGCAGTTTGCAGTTAATGATGTGACACAGCAAATGATTGTTCATGTGTGCAGTGTGCATGTATGCATATTATGTGTACACACAATATGTACTTTAGATTGATGTGCGGATCTATGAGACTTTAATTTTGCTCCATTATTTTTTCCCTATTACAAAAACCACTAACAAATGGCAGACGTGCTGTTTTGTTGCGTACTAACATCGTGCGTTTTTTGAGGACAAGAATAACCTCGCCAAAATGTTTTGCAAGTTAAGTATGTAATTATTGCATGAATAATACATATGGAACAATCATTTACATTACCAATGTGTGTATCTTTCAAATGACATACTTAAGTATATGCACAGTTTACATGGAATAAAATGATCATTTCGTTTTTCGATTTGCCACTGCAGACATTTTTTTACATGATGTACATACCGCAAGCAGCCAGCGATACAACTAGACAGTTCATTTTACATAATGCGTAATAAAAAAGAAGCATTAAAAGAAGAAGGTCAAAGGTAAGATCCCCAAGTTAGTTTTGTGCCCCAACTGAATAGACAATTTGATCATGTAAAATGCAGTAGTAGTTGTAAATTTCTGAGAATATTTCATTACAAGACTAGAAAAATTTATATATGCTGTTACCACGAAATACTGATATCCGAGTTACGGAAACCCTCCTTATAATGAGTTGCACGATTCAATTTGATTGGCTTCGGCACTGCATACATTCCACTTATTATACATTCTAGCTACTCGTCGTGTGTATTTACACAATTGCTGTACGATATTAAGCACCTTGGTGTCATGTAGATGCGAGAACCCAAGGGAGCATAAAAAATGCAAATTTAAGCTCTACTTTTATTGTGTGGGTTCTTCGGTAACCGATGGATGAACCAGGGAACGTTACTACTGCTATACGACATAACAGCATCAATTACCATTATCATTAAAGCATGTACTACTGAGCTACACACTACTTACTTCCTACGAACACGACAACCACATATTATAATCCTTAGACATTTGCTGCATACACATAAGCGCATCACTTTTTATACACTTGACATAACTGTATGCGCATTTTTGGAACATAAAACATGAAACTCGTCCACAAGATAATAATGCAGTTGATAATATAAAGCTATGAATAATATCAGAATATAGTGTATAAACGAGTGTTATACGATGTTGTGTAGTTGGAAGATGGTTTGATAAACCATTTTCTATATTGCTACTCCACTTGTTCAATTTGTAACGTAATTTTTTGATGCACAAAACAGACAGTAATAAGAGAAGTCCATGATGGATATTTAATTACACACCAAAGGTAATTTTATCCACTGGAAGAGCAAACCTTTTAATAACTGGACGAGTGAAACTCCATTCCTATAGATCCAATGCTCTCGTATTTCTTTTTCTGTCTTACTATACAAAAATTAAAATGGTATACTAATTTCCATTTCCTGATGGAACAAATAACAAATTTTTGTGCCTGTACTCTGCTGAGGTAAGAGTAAAAAAGTTCATGGTCGCGATTTCAAAGAACTAGCTCCAACACTGAGCTCCTTATTTCTTTAAATGGTTTCGAATAAAAGTGACTGCTTGATTTATTGTTTAACTACAATATGTTTGCATACTGTCCACATTCTCATTTTTATGAGGTATGTTGTTTGAATACAGTTCCACTCATTGTGAAGGGGATTATCGCGTAATTTTTGGTTGAAAACGTGTTGACGTAAATCAATCAAGAGGAAGCCGTATTATGACTTTATGACAGCTTTAATTTCACTTGTATTTTATATATTTCCCTCGAAATTACAGTGCTCATTTACGCATATTTTCTTCACACGTATCAACATGCTAAACTAAATTCAGCACCAACGAAAAAAATAATGCAAATTTGTCACCTTTTAATGCATTGGCTGACACTCACTGTGTGCTATATTATATTGACACAAAAAACCTTGATCCACCGTCTTAACAGCAGCAAAGGCAACTGAATGAAGAGAACTGCACGAGGAGCAGAGTTGTGGGATAAAAATTCTTTCACTTGTGTTTTCCTGAGAGGACAAAGACATGTGTGTGTGTGTGGCCTATACAAACACAGTACATAATAATAGTATGACACTGTTGGAAGTGCGCAAAAAAGGTAATAGTGAACCCGTACATCAAGCATATTAATAACATACATACATCATCGTCGGCAAGTGATATGGAATTTATAACTTGCTTGCTCACTAATAATAATAAGTCACTATACTAAATGTATGTATTGTCAATATTATTGTAGCTGCACCTTACCAATCATACCACACACCGCACCACTACTACTAGCTCAACTGCACATCAGATTATAAGTCGTATCATATCATTTTTTAACCATGGAAGGAATAGATCTAATATTCCATTTACTGATATCTCTCTATAACGCGCACAGGCCAGGCCACCAACAGCAGCAATATATATAAAAAAAAGCATATGCAGAGTGGTGAAGGTAATAAATATAAACAACTAAAAAGAACAATCAGGTTTATCAAGTTGCAAACTAACTCGAGCACATTGGTACGCTGCTGCACGCTTTTTTAAAAAAAAAAAACGTATAAAAATGTATCGAGTCTGGATTGTTGGTCTGCTCCTACTCATCTGTGTACATGGATGCTCAAAAAAACCACTTCATTTTATCGCACAAAACCATATCGAATGGACGTCTATCAAAAGCTAACATGAATATCGCAGCAACAACTCTTGTTTGCTTTGAACCGAACCTTTTTCTTACTACATCATTACAGTATATATAATGTTGAATTTTGGTAAAAAAAATAATATACTGATTTTGTTGCATGCTTATGTACTCATGTACGTACACATGTGGAGTGAAGAGTTTAAAATTGATATAAAGCTATGCATAATTGCAAAATCTGTTTTGTTAGGATAAAATACATACCAATCTTGCCCAGTAATGAAAATCTTTCTGGCAGATATGCGAGCACAAACATGTTCAAAATAAATGTGAACATGAAACCTCAAACTCTGTGAGAATATCGTGCATGTTTTGAAATTGATGAGCACAAGAAAATAGGATAATATTACTACTAGCGCCTGCTGCATTTCTTTGCTCATTCTTTAACATGCTAAACGCTTTCGTGCACTGTATGATCCAAACATCTTTAGCTAAGCTTGACAGTCGAAAACACTGATTGCACTGCAGAGGAGAAATTAGTAATGGTGAAGCACAAGTTAGTAGGTAGTCTTCTCTACTCAATAGTGTGCGTGTAGGAAAGAGGTGCCAATGTAGAAATATCACGTTGAGCTACTTCCATAAGAGCATTGAACATAATAAATGCAGTTGTTTTATTCACCGGGTGGAGCCTAAATAGTTTGAAAACAATGGATAGCAAATGAGTATGCATAAAGAACACACACAATCAGTGAAGCTGCATGATCTTCAAAAAACTAAACTGTTGTAAACGACGAGTGCATTTATTGGGTTGCCTGCTTAGGTATGTACTTTTATTTTATAGGCAATGTACATTCGTTTTTGCAGCATTATTTAAAATCCAGCATTCGCAAAATAAAATTTGAGCTTTTGTATTGTGCCAGCACCACCTATGCAAGAGATGAGAATAAAAGTGATTGTAATATAGTAACAATCAATGATCATACAACAATAACAACATTCAACAAAGCAAGCATTATATTTTTTAGTTTGCCTCAGGCAGGTTTTACACTTCCAAATATGAGGGAAGACACTAAAACTGGGAACAAACTGTTTTGGTCATTATTACGTTTCATGAACGAAAATCACTTAATTCAACGGTTGGCAACTAAATGCTTTTGGTTTTCCGTGATTATGTAAGCATCTTTGTCATTATATTTTGAATGTGTGTGATCGTATGGCTTTATTTTGCTTGTGTTGGCTCATCGTTCCTAGTATTGGTCAAAATATGAAATAACATTTAGAAGTAACAAAATTTTCTGACTGCACATACCTATCTGTCTGTCCGCAATATTATTGCGGCTAAATAAAAAATCAAGATAGCATTAATACTATTATTACTTTAGAAAGTCTGGTGATTATATGCAATTTTGTTTTCGGCATAGTAGAGGACGAATACTGCATCGCAGAGCTACCACCGCTACCACACCGCTGCACCACAAGAATGATCTTCGTGGGGTGTATGTATGCATGCATGTTCATTACTTTCGCTATCTGAGCATACACATCGGTAACTGTGCCATGTGAGATGTGTGATAATGCATAAAATTGCACGCAAACCTTAGCAAGGTTATATGAGCTATAATAATATAGAGCACCCAGCAAACATTTATACGTGTCAACACAAAAATATGCATGCAAATCTTTAAAATGTTTCGGTGAACTGGGTTGTTGGGTTGATTGAGGGTCCATTGTTTAAATTTATTATTACATATATGGCAATTAAATTTTAACGGATTTCGTATTTTCTTACGAAAGCTCCACAATCTCCCATTATTTAAAAAAAGCTGTAAAGAAACCAAACAGAAATGCATAAATTTTTTAACTTAAAAAATAAAGGTGTGTGCTTGTTTGGTGAAATAACAAATTTTGAAAAAAACTTTTAACTCATTTTAGCTTGAAAAACACTCGGCTTATCTCTGGATTGAAAGTTTCGGTACAGAGATAAAGCATATTATAGGGACCACAGTATTCATTTTGTAAAACATTTTTTGTAGAATGGGAACGCTAATTAAACCTATTATGATTGATTTGAAAGGGAGACCTTAAACACCAGCGTAGCCTCCTTCCTTATATGGTTTCATCCTTCTTCAGCAGCGTTCAATCTCTGCTGACTAAAGCTTCTGAATACCACTTCAAACATATGTATCCTGTCATACAGTCAATATTCCAAGGTGAGCATCTTCAGCTTTTCCGCTGTATAGGTTGTGTAGTTTCATACACCACACGCCAACTATGAATCTGCTGTAGATGCAGATATTAATCTAGGGTGTAAACGGCAGCTAAATCATTATTATTATTGTAGTTTATTTTGCTGCGTTCGTTAATTTTGAATGCAAGTGTGCCCCTATGCTACATATTGTGCTCAACTTGTTCAAGTGTTGGTTGCGATTTACATGGGGCTGCTGTAGTTCCATTGACATTTTTTACTTCCATAAAATTATGCGCATAAAATATCAATATTGTCATGTTTGTAAAAATATGAACATTAGTTCCAAGGAAAGTATGCAAATTTAGTAAGTCCTAATTACTATATAATTACATTGTTTTTCATTGAAGAAAATGTTTTTCGACTTCCACTACAAAATTTTACTCCAACAGTCCGAGTCCGACACAAAAATTTGAATACATACTAATTCTTTTCAAATGTTTTGCACCCAGAATATCAGAAGACATGGATAAAGGTCTTCTTCTATCCTTTTTCTTTTACGGTTTAACTGAGTTTGCGGTAATAAAACTGTTAATCACTGAAAGAACTTTAAAGTAGATATAACAGAAAAAGGATATACAAACTGACGGTTATCATAATATTTACGAACTCAGAGTACGTATATTTGCTTAACACGCTAACTTTGTCAGCCTACAAAAAACTCATAAAGAAATGATACGGAAAGCCTGAATGTCTCTGGTGAGAACATGAGATACTAATTCTTTTCAAATGTTTTGCACCCAGAATATCAGAAGACATGGATAAAGGTCTTCTTCTATCCTTTTTCTTTTACGGATTACTGAGTTTGCAGTAATAAAACTGTTAATCACTGAAAGAACTTCAAAGTAGATATAACAGAAAAAGGATGTACAAACTGACGGTTATCATAATATTTACGAACTCACAGTACGTGTATTTGCTTTACACGCTAACTTTGTCAGCCTACAAAAAACTCATAAAGAAATGATACGGAAAGCCTGAATGTCTCTGGTGAGAACATGAGATATGATCGGATTATCCTTCCTGCATTCAATGGCGCATGATTCTTTTCTTTAACCTTGTTCGAGACCACACTCAACGCTAAAACGATTGACTCCCAAGAAAGCAGAATTTCATAACATAGCACTACTTTTCTTGGAACACAACAGTTTTGAAGTTGGCAATGATATCTCATCCCTATATGCTTTCTGCAGATAGCTACCACCACCGACTCTCCATTTTTATGCTGGATTTTGTGGTAAAAAGCTTTCCAATTTTGCAAAATGGCATCATTATACAAATTGCTGGTGTTTTCCTAATTGTACAAATGATTGGTATACATTTTAACAGCATTTCCCCTGAGGAGAAATTATTATACTACCCATTCAGTTAGACGAACCGCCAAGAGGAAGAAGAGCCGTCTCATAATAATACAGCATTGACAAATTCAAAATGATATTCATATATTAGCCAAGAATTATATACACTTTGTCCGCTTATTACAGTAAGCAGTAAAAGTATCTTTTATATATTATGCATACATTTCCAGAGTAGACCTTTAGCAGGAAGCTATGAATAAACTGAATGAAAATTACATTGAAATTCTCTTAAAAGCTTTATTCCTTCATCTTATTTTCTTGGGATTTTGAAAACGCTGAGATTCTGAGCTGCCCTGGCTCGTCAACCTTTACTCCAATTTACTGTCATTGTTCATCATGTTTATTAGAGCTGTATGTAATGCATGTACAAACTCACAGATTTGTCTATCATACTAAGCCCATAACATACATACATGTATGTAAATACGTATGTAGCATGCATGTATAAAACTCCCATTGTAAGAAAATATATTCCCACGTCATGCTTGACAAAAAACAAGGTTTAGATGTATTATGCACTTATACTACTAGATATATAATATAAATGCCTTAATATTAGTAATGCACAGAGAGTGGTTTCATGGCTAGAAGCGAAAGTTGTACTCTTCTCATTCTCTCTTTCTTTATTGGCGTTCCTCCTCCGTTCCCCCGTCATCGTCTCCATCCAACTCAAGTGCGTTTCCGCTGGTATAGGAACCATCCATGGGAGAACGCTGCTGCCAGGAAGAGAGAAACGTGAGAAAGAAAGACTAACTCAAAGTGGGGAAGGGAAAGAGCACACAATAATAGCACTGTGTGAAAGTGAGTAATTGTGAAAAAGAGCTTTCACTTGCTCTGGGTTATGTTCTCTAGGAAAATGGGAAAGTGTGCGGCTGTTTGTAATCATCTAAATTGCTGAGATTTTAAGTAAATTGTAGATTTCAATTCAAACAGGCTTCTTTGAAGTGACAAAATGGAATCTAAGCTCTGTTTTTGTGTGTGACGTGTGCATCACTGGCTTGCTTTTGCTTTGCTACATATGTTTGTTTTCACACACGGCTAAAATGTTACAATAATGGTGAGCGTATTATGTAAATTTCTCTTTATAACCTTTTTATGTGTTTTGATCATCAATGCAGAATGGCCCATGAAATGATGTTGTAAGAGAACAGGCAGATAAGAGGAAGGAACTGTGTTTTTATTATATTTTTTCAAGCCCTTTGGGTTGCAGCTGCCGTTTGCTGCTCACTTTCACTAGTTTTCCTAAATATGTGACTGGATAAGAAGACAGGAGGAGCTAAGGAAATGCATACACCAGGATATGTTTAAAGCAGAATAACTGTCTTGTCGTGCCATGGAAGAAGTCAAGGCTTCTTCTCATGTAATTGGTTTAATTAAAAACGAATTCGAGTAATTCCAAGAAGTTTAGAAAATCAATTTTGTATTTCTTCAGATAATGAATTTTACACTTCAGTTGTTTTTCTTTCGTTTTTTTTCTCGATTAAACAACTTTTTATCTTATGTGCATGCAACCATCAAACATTCCTAATGTAATACGTTAATATAACCAGTATAGTTTCATAATATATTGGATTAGAGATCGAAATAAAGTTTTCTTCCAAGTTGATGCTATATCTACGCAATTGTTCCAAGTTTGTATTATGCTTTTAAACTTTCTTGTACCCTTCAGATCGAACCCTTCGTGTACCTCCTCATCCTCCTCGCTGGTGCTGGTTTCTTCAGGTTGATGGTTAGGCGTATATAAGAATTATCAATAGCTTTCATCAGACGACTAAAAACTAATATACCTACCTATGTGCATAGAAGTTAGATATATTCACCCCTCCAAGCATTAACTTACCGTGAGCGAACGCAGCAAAAGCATAGTTTACATATGCACATCATTTCAATTCAATAGCTTGCTCATTTGATGTGATTATAAAAGACTTTACAATACATTTTCAATTTTCAATGTTCGTACGACAAACCTGGCCAACATTAGCGGAAATGGACAACAATGTGTTCCACTGTTGTAAAGTGAACAGCATATTATGAAAACAGGACGGTGTAGAAACATTTTTAACAAATCGAGCCATTGCTGAAGCACTTTCATAATAACGCATAGAATATTCATCTTCCTTTCTTGAAAATAAATTTACAATTTCATCGGCAATTGTTATCCGCTTTTCCCCAAGTAAAATAACAATTTAAAAAGAATAAATTATATCCACGTTGAAGTACACAAAGTGTGTAAGTTACAATAATTTGTTTTGTTGAATCTCAGCCAAAAATTGCTGAAAGTCCTGCCACACAGAATGGGGAAACAGAAACAAATATCTTGGAGATATTAGGGAGCAGACATTGTGTTGAACCACTCTGAATGCCAGAAGAGGTTGGGTGCGCTTATATATACACTACAAAACGTAGGCAGATTCCTGCTACATAAAAAGATTCAAATGAAACAAAAAAGAGAAAATCAGACGAAGAGAAAAAGCTGGTCACAAATCCTCAGGGGAAAAGGATCCCAGATACAAAATCGTTCAAAGGCTATATAATGAGTTTATAAGTATTATAGGACTATAAGAAATGCTATATAAATTGATGTTTTCCAGATGCTAGCTTTAATATACATTTACGTATGTATATATATACCTATCCTATAAACCTCCCATGATAGATTTGCATCTTAATATCGTTATAAAAAAGTAGATAAATTTTCTTTATTCATGTGTTAGTAATATATGAAAGTATTTTTGTACAAAAAAAACTGAGGACAGATAGACCATTATTGGTAGTTTCGCAACTCTGAGAAAATATAAAATATGTACAAATAAGTAGCATTAGACCCTGTATTGCATAAGCATTAGAACCCATCTTACCTGCGATTTTGGAATTACTGAAAACTTTTATAAGCTTGATTATTTACTTTTATCGAACAATGCGCAGAAGTAAAGGGGCGTGGGTGTGCACTAGCTGTACATCTATTTTCTACGAAAACCTGTCATTACTCTGGTGAAGTATAGACAACTTAAATCAATTTTCTTTTTGGCATCAAGTGGAGTAGAGGGAAGTATGGAGCAAAATAAGTTTTTTCAGACAAGACCTTTGCTTGGCTAGACAAGCGTTTCTCATCTCTGGTAGAGAAAATTTAGCAGATCATAGTTGCAAGGTTGGAAGGTCAATTATGTTCTAGCAATTTTCCTGATTTTTTTTTCTCCTAGTAATTTGCTGTTCAAGCATTTCTATTCTGAATAGAGATAATGAATGTAACTCGCCCCATGAATTAAGGAAATCATCGTTTTGTTGTGAAATGAAGATAAATAAGTAGATATTTTCCAAGCGATCAACTAAAGACTGCTTTACAGCTAGAAACCTGTACAAAATGGCCAACATTAAATATCAACTACGTAGTATTCAGGTTTTATGACATTGGAGAGCGGTTGAAGAGCAATATTCCACTTCATTAACATGGACTACTTTCATTTACGAAACAACTGCGTACGTAAGTATTTCGTGTGGGATATAACCAGCGTGCACAGCAAAATTGGGTTTTGGAATAAAAACCCATTTGGTTTACCACTTTCCTACTTTCTATATTGAATATATGGATTTTGCCCCTACCATACTGTTGTTTTAGAGTCTGAGGAAAATTCTAAGCATTTGTTCGTCGTGTTGTCGCTCTTAATTCATGTCTGAAACTTTCTCTGGAGGATACGTTTGCTGAAAAGTTTCGAGCTGGTGCTAAAAAGTCCAATCGACGAAGAAAGTGTTTTCGTCCTATCTCAGTTGACGCTGGAAAGGAAAGCTATATAGATGAAGTAAACATGTACATTTGGTGATACACTCTGCAATATACAGTTGGTGGTATTCCTCTGCGAATTTAGGAGGTGGACCCAATAAATACTGTGCGAGACGCGTAAACATTCCCAGCTCTATAATGACAGCATTGCCAAACCATTATCAATAGCCAACAAGCAGCAATTTCAAAGCCTAAACAAGTTTCCAAAGAACTGCTGAATTGGATCCTGTGTTCTTGTTGATGACGACGGCCCTATTTTCGCACGATCACGTAACCCATCGTTGTTGTATGTCAAGAATACCGATGACTGGTAATTAATACGGAACTTGGGCTTGAATTGAAATTCCCAGCGTTGCAAGTTTGTCAGCTTTGTTCAAAGGAAAGCAAGCCAAGCCAACACAGAGAACACACAACAACAGCGAATATAGGTATGTAGAGTTTGAAATGTTCGCATTTCTCTGAAGCCAGACCTTTTACTGTAGGCTACTATCTACATCATGGTAGTTTAAAAAGTCTTTTTTATACACTCACTCTCTGTATACTTACTTCATACAATATATTTACTCATCAGATGGCAATTTTTTGCAATAAATCCTCGTGAGACTACTGATGAATCCTCATTATCATTACTTCTTTGAACTATGCCCCACTCACTCAGTCAACTGACAATGGCTTCTAGCAGTTTTTTAAACATTTACTATTTCCATCCTCTTGTTCTCAAACTATTAAAGAAGCTTATGACAGGGTTTGGGAGTGAAACTTCTAAACAACTGTGTTGTATTCTAGATGCCACTCTAAAAAACAATAATTCAGGCTTTCATTTGATGCGAACAAAGAGTGTCGTCATAAATAAATATCTTGCTATATACGTTTTTACACTATTATTTGCTACAAAAACCATAAAGGTCGGTTGTGATTAACACAGACTGTTATATTTATACGAGGAACTGCTACAGGCGCAAATAGTTATGCATCGACTATCAAGATTTAGAATAAGTTTCAATCAAGTGGAAGCTATACAATTTTCGAAGGGATTCTGCAAGAAATAAAAAATGTTTCTGGTCCATTTTGCACTGTAGTCAAGTTCCATTTAAGTATGTACGTGTACAAAATGCATCTGTAATATGCAACGAATGATAATATTTTTGCATGTGTAGGTATTTATATTTGATAATAGTTCAGCATTTCCTCAACATGCATGTAAAAAATACGGAGGAATACAATTTTTACAACCAAGATTGATCTCATTAGTAGCGTAAAGAGTTCTATGATGTATATAAACAAATTCTACTTCCTAAAACTTGTCTCAGTAATTTTGGAGACTTTCTCCATTATTTGGTTTTCACCATTGTCGTCAGAATTTGTTAGGAGAAAGTTATTCCCTACGAGTGAACTGTGAGTTTAATGAAAAACCATTCTGATACAGGTGAAAGTCGCTGTGTACTAGAAGTCGTCGTAAGTTGTGCTGTATGAGTTTGGAAAGGAAGGAAAAATAAATAAAAACATGGTACATAGCTATACATTCACTACGTATTGACAAAAAAACATGCACACGCTACATGTTTCATGGTGAAAACATTTTACTTAATACAATTTTATTCAACTATTCTTTTGAAAGTGAAAGTAAATTATATGGGTCTGACTTGAGTGAGTTGAGTTGCGGAGAGTGGAGTGTTCTATACACACAAAAATAACGATAAACCCCACCACTCTCTTTTTTCTATCTATTTCTTACCTAGCGGAATCGAAACAAATGAAGTCATGCACAACAAATGACGTACATTATAATGCCGAAAGTTAGGTACAAAAGAGAAGAAAAAAAATCTACAGAAAACGGTAGCTGAAGCATGGTATTGGTGTGTCTGAGACGCGTGATATAGCAGATCGTGTTTTGTGTAGGAAATTACGAAGATTGTTGCCAAAAGGCATTTCATGGGTCTTTGGTGGAAAAATTTATGACAGCTTCATTTCCTTCCTTTCTCCCTGTACCCGTTTGTTGATTTGAGTTCATTTTTGTGTTTTTTTGCTCACAGGGACCGTAATGTAATACATATAAATTGCGACAGTACCGTAATACATCTGCATCCATGAAAAAGTGTTATTGAGGATTGTGTGTGTGTGTGTGTGTGTACATAATGGTATTACTTTGTGTTCGCTTTTATTTAAAATATATGTCCAATGTACATCAATTTCTGTATCTGATCAAGCGAATCTATACCTTTTATAAATACAAAAAAAGAACTTTCAATCTTCTCCGTTAGAACTTACATACCTACGTACGTCTCTAGTCTCCACTAATCATTTACTTCTCCAAAATGTAGTGTTCATTCATTGTGAGATTTACTATTTCGCACCTCTATATATAACTGTGGAAAAAGACTGGATTAAATCACTGTTTGAGTATATTATTAACGCACGAAGGGTTTATGAGCTCTCTATTTATTTACACACTTTTTTGACGCCGACGAGTCCTGGACCTTTGAAATCAACGATCATTTGATATAAAATGTAAGTACCTATAAAATTAAAGCATGAAATGTGCTTGCTTTATATATATGTAATAATACCTCGCTTATATTAACTTTCAATGGTCACTTCATTTAAGAGGTTATTTGTGAAACGACATAGATTTTTTTTGTACTTTTATACATTGGCGTGCCTCAGCCTTTGACTGGTACTGGTGGTGGTGGTGGTGGTGGCGAGCATATACAAGTTATTTTGGAAAATGTAAGTAACTATGTACGCCAACGTCACAGTCGCAAGTCAATGTGTAGTGCCATGAATGCTTTTAGACTTTCGTTTTGCCCAAATTCTATCAAATACCGAAAAAGAGGGTTTTCGTTTTTCTAGCCAACGCAGCACTATTTTCTTGCTGTTTTTCTGCAGAATATATTGCCCTTCGTCACGGTTAACTTGAGCACACATGATGATTCTGTCTGGAAGCCTTATACTCAAAGATATATACCTATTGTTGGAGGATGCCAACAGTATAATATACTGTTGTGACACACAAAATATTACATGCAACTAATCGATCAGTGAAATTTTTGGAAAATATTTATTTAAAAAATCATTTCATCATATAGTCACTAGAACTTTAACACTATCCGGAATTATATTTGTGTTGTGCTAAGCTTCCAACTTTATTCCATTCCATACTTATCCCAGATCACAGTGTTCTTTCTTCTACTTCATATTTGATGAATAGAGACTGTCATTCTATTATTGTCGTAATATACGACGCTGTTAACTCGCATCGCATTGGTTTCAACATGAATTTTGCGACAACCTGAAAGCAATCATAAATGCAATATAGGAAATGGCAATGTTGAAATGAGTTTCTGCATATTTATTGATGAAAGTATTATTTAAATTTACGACACTATGTGGATGACAATGTAGTGTGAGGATGGAATAATAAAATATTTTTTTTTGTCTTCCACATATAGGAAGCCCAAGTGCGACCGGCACCAAGAATACTAGCACACTACACAATTTTTTTCTCAATAATATTAAACCAACTGGTGGTGTGACCTGAAACACTCTAGATATTACGTTTATGCCTTCAAATACGTATGCATGTAAATAGGTGTAAAACTAGAGAAAAGAAAGCATAATATATAGCACCTTCGTATTTACTTTGTGAGAAGAATCATAAAAGCACTTTCATGGTCATTAATGTGTGCAAATTTGGTGATAGGTTTAAGCGCTAAAGTAGTAGAACTATATGATGGTATGCAAAGACTATTTCCAAATGTTGTGAAATGGAAAATATAATGCCTTTCAAAACTGCAGCTTCTACAAGTATGAAGATTTTTTTTTACTTTATCGCATTAATTAGGCTATTAATTAGTAGCTTAACCAATGCAATTTTAAACAAACTAGTAGTTGATAGGAGTTAAGGCAAAAAATGGTTAACTTTTTTGTTCTAAAGTTTTGTTCCAGCAGAACATGTTTACTTTATAATAAAGCAATTATGCAAACACGTTTACTAATGTGACCTTGATCTAAATTTAGAAGGAAAGTGCATTTGTTCATTTGAAGGAAATGTATATAAATATCTACATTTTCATACACAGGTAAAATGCATGCATGTAGTGTGAGGTAAACGATAAGACTCTCCCATGCTCACACGCTCATTTGGTGAGAATGAAAATAGCATAAGTACAGTAAAACAAACAAACCCACGTGCCTTATATTTTATGCAAATCACGGTTTGTATCTTGGGAAGTTATATGCTATAAAAAGTTCAACTAGAATGGTTAAAACTCTCTCATTAATTTTGTTTCCACCCATATTTCAGACATATCTGAAGAAGCGGGAATAAAATTGAAACCAAAATAGTCAAGTTTTCTAAAAAGTCTCTAGACAAACATTTAACATTCTTCAAGCAACAAAATAATAGGAGACGACAGTGTGGTGGAGTCAGTTAGAGTCACATAATAATTTACAAAGTTTCAGCAGGCTAGGCTTGAATTAGTCTCGGGCCATTTTATCATTACATCAAATTTAGAAGTCATAGTTTACAGCACGCATATACTGACTACTGACACCGACACCATGTATTTTTGATTGCAGTCATAGTGCTATGCTGTATAAGCTGTGTAATAGCATATTATGTCTAACGGGTAAACAAGAGAATGAGAGAAAGAAAGTGTGTAACATAAACAAAGGACGTAACAGTCAAAGAACTGCGTTGTTTCCAGTTTTACTTCCCTGCTTTGCGCGATTGCGACTAGTAGAAATATCAAGGTTACGTGAAATCGTCATGAAATTATTTCCATTGAATAGTCATGCCCACCATGGCTATTTCTTTCTCTTTTCAGATTGGTTGGTGCTGGGGGAGGAAAAGAGGTCCGACCTAAAACTTATCGTGCATTCTGAATACAGCTAAATTGCTTGTATATTATACATAAAGGACATGCATAGGTACACACTCATATTTACAAGGTAGTGGGGTACCCCCATTCTATTAGCTATTTCACCAAACTTTTATCTTCCAGCGACTCATACGCGTATCTTCTAGTTGTCTACCTACTTTATTTATTATATTATATTCATATTGGGTAAACATACACACCTACTATATATAGTACTCACGGCTAAGACAGCATAAGATTGTTTATATATGGTTGCTGCTCCCAAGCTATTTTCTATAACATCTGAACATCTCTACATTTTTTTTGCTGGTACACTTTCTTCAAGACATCATAAAAGAAACAAAAGTTATTGCCTCCGCTCCTCCTTTACTGTTTCCGCCAAATGGTTATATGTTTAAAAGGGAATGTATATTAAGCCTGTTCACTGAAAAGAATTTTATTACAAAGCTTTATGTATCATATACTTTTTTTTACTCTCCCTTTTTCAAATATGTAATCATGATGATGATTTTATACAATAATGCATGACCATTGTACGCTCCCTGCCACTGCTTTCATACATATGTATATGCAATATGAAAGCAATAATAATAATAATACAAAAACCCGTACTATGGCACGCCACACTGAACTGCACGGGAAGTTAATGATCACAATGTTGAAATTCTGAAAACAAAACTGTTCTCATCGTCCTCTTTCTTTAAAAAACAAGAATGAAGCGAAACTACATAATAAATCATCATCATTTAGAGTGATGGTGGAAGGAAACATAATAAATAAAAGTAAGATCAAACGTACCGACGTCACTGAATGTATCACAGAATAAGATTTCGCCACCACTACTTACACAGTCCCTTCTCGTGAAATTCAAAGCTGAGAAATAAAATCGGAGATGTGATATTACTACAATGTGATACATCATTAGAAACCAAAGGAAGGGTAATAGAGACAGCACGTCGCTGCTATTCTCTGTACTCTGTATTTTATATCTTGGAATAATAGGCAGCAATGGTCATTTTTCATTTTCCAACTAAACACTTCACTTACTCGCCATACGATTACAGTGGCTTTCTACTGTTCGATGGCTCATTGTTTTTGTGGTGAATATTAAAGAGACTTACAAAAGTAGACTAACAGCAACTGAACTTTAAGTATTGAGAAAGTAAAGTAACTATACGATATTATTAGTATTGCCGGAAGAGTGTCTTCAATAAAAGGAGAAGAATTGTAGTACCACTTGGAGTAGTATGGTAAATTGTTTCAAACATTCCGAGTTATTTGAAAGGAATGTTTTCTTATGCTTGTTTTTTTCTTGTAAATGGTTCATCTTATGTTTTAGTGGAACAAGTGAACTAAGCGCATTCATTGAGCACAAGCACACAGAAATAGTTGAAAGGACGGTGACCTGTTAAAAGCAAAACGGTTTTACAAAATAATGATGTTGTTGCTTCAATTTGGTTAGAGTAAATATACCTATATTTGTTTACACTTTTATGGAAAATATTAGACACAAGAAGCTCCCCAAAAGCAAACAGAAGATAAACATTTATCTTAGACCATATTTTAGACTAATGTAGTCGTCCATCCGGGAAAGTCCAGCAGACGAAAACGTAAAAAAAAAGTTGTCATAATATTCATAAATACCATGATTATACATTGGAGCATGCATTGTATCTCTATGAATGATGAAACTCGCCGGTACGGTATTCTTCAGCTACAACAATTTATTTATACAAAGTTAATACAAAATACTGTACACACATATGTATGTGAATGATTTTAGCATGCTCATTTGTAATAAAACCATGCTTGCCACTTGCCATGGGGTCTGGTGGTCTGCACTTTTGGCGATAATATGAGAGAAGGCAATAATTGTACGCTCATTTTTATTTGCTTTTTCTAGCCATTTACCAAGTACCTGAAAGAAAGAAAATAATATCATCTCTGAAAACGCAAAAACCTACACTACATATGACTATTATGTATGATGCGATTCAGCAATGTATTACATACTTTGACAGAAAAAAGAGAACGAGAACAGGAGACGAGTATTTTGGTGTCGCTTATTAGCAAGATAAGTCAATACAGAGTAGTTTAATTGTATTTCATAACACCATCAAAAATGAGAAAATCAAAGGTCCTCTAACTTATGACATCTTCTTGTCGTGTCATCGTTTTTATCTAATTTGATCGAGAAACAAGCTTTCTACTACTAAAAAGTTAACGCTATTCAAACTAATAAGGGGATTTAGTATTACAAAAATCTGTTTAGCGGTTGGTTACATTATATCGGTGGTAAATAAATATATTTTTAAAAACTTGAAAATCAAATGGGGCAACAAGATCTATTCTAATCACAATAATAAGTAACCAAACCTTATTCACCTAGTTTTGCCGCAGAGTTACTACTTGTATTTCTGTGAATATCCAGCAATATGGACAGCGAAAAAGCATTTCCATCCATTATTTACAGATCACTGTTGGATGGACCTTATCGATAAACGGTTATATGGTTGTCAAGGGATTCGATAGTCTTCAGAAAAAATTGGACAGCCCAAGGTGGGTAATATATAAGCGTTAGTGCAGGAAGTACGAAATGAGGTTGCTACCTTTCACTACTTTCTTCTTGTTATGAAACTAGGGAATTAACATGAGTGCTCTATATAGTACTCTTATGGGTCTCGTTTAATATTATGGTACATCAAGGAGAAGAAATTCACATAAATATGAACATTTCCTTTTTCTTTCGGCACTTCCTATATACATTCTCCATCTGTGTACTAGTAACTTACTAACATGTATACGTCTGACGTATTACGTCAGCACAAGATTGTGATCTCCTGCCCTAGCTCGTGACTAATCATGACATACAATACAGATTACTTATACATACGCTAGACGTTACAGTAAGTTGTACTGCAGGGCTTAATTATTTATTTTAACGGGGAAAGCTGCAATCTATCCATGTGCATTGGTGTGGGAAACAATAATAGAGGTACATACTTTTTCATACATTCTGTTTTTAACCTTTGCATTAACTCCTTTTACGCAGTATGTCTGCATACTATTCCGACTACTGAATGTAGCTGCAAAAAAAATTATATAGATCCTTACTTTTACATCATTTTGCATTTTTTTTCTTACAAAAGGTGAAAGAGAATCATTAAATATTGTAAGTTGGGCTACAAGCGGACCCCTGGCCCCAGGCTAATTACGAATATAACGATCCGTGATTAATTTGTAACAGCAGCATTCATTTCTTGAAACGTGCAGAGGCATAGATTTCTAGATGGAATATAAGAGATCAGAAACTGGAGAGTAAAAGTTGCATTTGTATGGTACATACAAAACAACAATGTGAGCTTTTTTACCTAGCTTTTCATTTAGAGAAAGGTACATCAGCAGGAAACGCTATCTTTAGAGAAAAATAAGTGTTTTTTATTTTTCCATTAGTATTCAGGCAGCTTACAACTTATTTTGGTTGCATATTATTCCATATATGTATATAATTGTTCATATTTGCTAGTTTTATTGCGAGCTCAGATCTTGCATTCATGATGCACAGAATCTTCAGATACAGTTTTCACCATTCTCGAAGGAGTGAAAGTTAACAGTGATGAAGCTTATATTCTTGTACAGAATACGAACTTCCGTATATTTGCCTAATTGACTTTTTCATTCGTTTTCAGTTTCATCTTCTTATTCCTTGTAGAGTTCAATATGCATAAGAAGATTAAATGAGCGCAGAATGCTGAATATTTCTGAATGTCTGATCTCACATATTACATTGGAAAGAGGAAAAGAGGAGAAAGCTAACCAGGGAAAGTAGGAAGATAATATGCTGCTTATAGTAGAAATTTCATCTAATGAAAACTTAATGTTCATTTGCATACTTTCCCTTTCGTGTCGGTGCAATAATTGTACAGACTGAATAGCAGCACTGAAGTAGAAGCAGTGTTTGCTGGTAAAGGTCTGCACTCTGCAGTTTAATTCCACATCTCTATAATGTAAACTGTGACTCTCTACTTTATACTTGGTTTGGTTTGTAATCAAAATCACTCTGTAGATTGAATTCAGTATTCCCAAGGAACAAAGAATTTATCGGATGAGAGAATATGTAAATTGGAGAAATGATAATCGTCAGATACATATAATAAAATGCTTACGGTGGTGGCCGTATGTTATGTCGTTCAATATTTGGCATCCAAATAATATTATACCAAGGCAGGTACTATTTCGTAGAGTGAATCCAGTATCGACTATAGAAGGATCGTCTTTTTATCTATACGTTTGTTCTTTGATCAATTTGGTGTAGTATAGGTCAAGAAATCATAAGTCTATTGGTTTTCATCACCAAAATGAGGACTCGTCAGTAAATATGTGCATGCTACGTTTATTTTTTTTCTGAAAATCATTGCGCCTGTAATATATTATGACATTCAGTGCTTATGATAATGTGTAAGCATTTTTCATTTACATGCAGCCAGTGACAGTTTTGTCAGCCTTTTATGCAGCAGCTTTAAGGTAGATTTATACAGGTATAGGGTAGCATTTTGCAAAGTCTTTTGGAGCACATTGTCGATTTAAGTGTATTTTAAACTTGAAACAATCATTACATTGAATTTTCCATTTATCACAAGGGCATACATATAGGCTTTAGTTTGAAAATAAATAACTGTCATCATCATCATTGAGTAATCAACAGCTTCGCTAGCATCATAACTTGCTCGAGCTAGAATCTATAAGCAAAATTTTAATTTTCTTACCGGTGGCTCAACAATCACAAAAGTATTAGGAGATGGAAAACGACCGGGGCTACACCATAGCATGGAAGAAGTAAACGGAATCATTGCTAACTCCTCAGTAAAGGGCTACCACGTTCCGTTCTAGTAATTTTTGTCCTATGAGTATGGGAGCATTGATTTTTTCTGCAAAAGAATCATCAAAACAATTTTTTTTTAGATACAAAACATTTTATGGTATTGCTTCACATAAACTTTGACTATGGCATCTCTACATACACTCTCATATATGTATTTATCTTGCAGCTTCACATTCATCGGCTTCATACTTTCAATGTTACATGATTTTACGAAGGTTATCCATCACGATGCACACAGTCTGACTGAGTAGTTATCGCTCCATCATGATTTTACAGGTAAAACAAACCTGTAATACTAATTGGTTGCAGTGAGTCAGAGAATGCGACATGTAATGTACCTGTTCTACGCTTATTTTCTATTACAATAACAATAATTTAAAGCATATTATACCATGACGTCAGAGAGGAATACGCTACAGTCGCAGTCATACTATGTCTGTCCAGTTTTTATGGCAAAGTGTGTTATTTTCTTTCAACGTTCGAAGTACGAAATGATTCATAAAGCGGTCAGTCACTCCAGTTTAAACATTTAAACATATTTGCATGGTGGCTTGTGCTAAGTGTGTAAGTAAATACATTGTAACATATTGTTATTGCCCAGTTTCCAGCAGACTGCAGTTTTTTGAATGTTATGTCGGATTCTCAGCAAAACACAACAACCTAGCAAACATGTTGTTGTAACATTGTAAGCTGCTTATCTCGTCATGGACCAATGCATATCATCACTGGAAAAAAATGACTTTGACAAAAAACACTTATTTGTACTTGACCTTGAATAACAATACAAAGACAGGCATGGTTGTTTTCGATGGCTGGCTCAAAATAATATATGGTTTGGAAAAATAAATTATTGAGACAGACAAGCGTCCTTTTCCACTCTTTGAATTATCATCAAAGTACAGGTTCTGCTTGTGGCTTGTAATGTTCATTTTTTCATGCATGCATGCATGTTTACATTGAAATGTTAGAATTGTGAATTGCGTCAAATGTAGCAAACTCGTCATCAGTACAGAGAGATATGAAATTGAAGTGGCGACATGAATAAAGATTTAACTGGACAAGAAAGCAAATTTAAATTCAAAGCTACAAATCAAGGTTTCTGTCTCTGAAAGCTTACGGCAAAAGATTTATTTTGTACAAAACTGAGCAAAGAGACGGTCCCAACCTTAAATTCTTGCTGGGTACAGGAATTTAGCCGTCATCACAATGATTTCTTTACCACTATTTAGCATTTTTGTAGCCACGTTTCTGATTGTCTGGTTTTTTAGTAAAGATAAAAAGAAGGGATTTAAACAGATTCCAGGTTTGATTTACTATTTGCGTAAACAAATACAGCTTCATTTAATGGAATAAATAAATAAACTCGATTGTTGTAACCTTCTACTATTAATCATTTTTATAGGACCACGAGGGCTTCCAATTCTAGGAAATGCGCATCAACTAGCGGGCAAATTACAATATAAACAATTTAACAAGTGGACAGAAGAGTATGGCGAAATTTACAAAGTTGGGCTTGGACTAGAAACGTATGTGGTATTAATATCTAGACGTTTTTAGTTTTATTCTCATTGCCTTCACACAAAAATCAGAATAAATGGTCGCGTCCACTATTGTGTATGTTACTTTGAAACTGATTTACGTTAATACTTTTCAGAGCAATTCTTGTTTCAAATCCAAAAATGGTCAAAGAGTTGTTGATGAATGATTCAAATTACGTTGGAAGACCCTATTTCGATGGTTTTTCTATTTACGAGCATGAGCGTCTAGGTTCGTTCCAATAAGCGTAATCATAAAAGAAAGTTTGCTATATAATTTTTTGCTATATAGTCTTTCATAATTTTATTAGCCAATGCCACATAAAAACATTTACATTTGATTTGACTATGCAGTAAACACAATCACCCTAATTGTTTGCAGGTATTGTAAATTCGGAAGATGAACTATGGGAAGTTCACCGTCGCTTTTTGTTGAGACAGCTTCGGGATTTTGGTTTCGGTAAGTCAGCGATGGAAAGTCTAATTCTAGAAGAACTGAATGATGTTATAGCACGATTCAAAGCAAATGAAGGCAAGCCAATGGGAAACATGAAGTCGACATTGTCATTGGCGGTCATTAATTCCTTGTGGACAGTTCTCAGCTGCCAAAGATTTCAACATGATGACCCCAAGTTACTTTCACTTGTTGAGAATACAAATAAGTAAGTTTCAAAGAAATTGTGTCGTATTAGGATTGTAAAATGTCAATTTGCGAACAAGGAAAAAATATGGTAGTCCATATTTCGTGAAAATATTTTAATTGCAGTATTTTGTTTTGCTAGAGTCGTTGCCGATCTATTTGAATCAGGGGGTTTAATTCTTTTTATGCCATGGTTGAGGCATATCATTCCTGAATATTCGGGATATAACAAATTCCGAAAAATATTTGATGACAATCGTATCTGGTTTGAAGAGGTTGTTGATGACCACAAAAAGGCTTTCGACGAGGATAATCTAAGGTTTTGCCAAACCAAAAAAAATGAGGCAACTGTAGTTTTTCTACGAGTGTTACCGAATCTTTAAATTTAGTTGTTCTTTCCTAATCAACAGAGACTTTATCGACGTATATTTAGCAGAGGTGAAGAAAACTACTGATCCAAACTCAGTTTTTTATGGAAAGTTTGCTGGTACGTAACCACTTTTCCCAAGCAATTATTGGTTAAAGTACTTTATATGGAGAGATAATGCATACTTTGAGATATTTTTCACCAGTGGTCCTTATTTTTGTATGATTTTAAATTCATGAACCAAAGAGAGACAACTTGTCGCGACATTATCGGATTTATTTTTTGCTGGAAGCGACACAACTTCAACGACACTGTCTTGGGCAGTATTGTACCTCAGCAAATTCCCAAATGTACAAAGAAAGTTTCAAGAAGAGATTGTAGCCATCTCAAACAACTCTAGAAACATATCGGTGACTGATAGACCAAAGTAATAAAAATGTTTAATAATGCTTACCACTTAACTTTTTGACAAAGAATGAAAGTGAGAGTATTCACTGTAACTATAAATCTTCTGATTTTTGTAGCATGCCGTACACTCTTGCACTTATCGATGAAGTACTTAGGTATGGTTTAACTATAAACAGCAGTGCTCAGTTGAACGCATATTATTTAAACCGTGCTGAATTTTGATGAAAGGGGACCCTTTACTATATCTAGGGTAATATCAAATATCGTGTCTAATGCACATTTTAGATATTCATCAATTGTACCAGATGGAGTCCAACACAGAGCAGTAGCTGGAAAGGAATTTCAAGGATACTTTATTCCTAAAGACGCATGGATAATGCCCAATATGCACTTTATACATCATGACCCCAAAACATGGGGGGATCCAGAAAACTTTCGTCCTGAAAGATTTATATCGGCTGATGGAAAATACGTAAAAAATGACAGCCTTATACCCTTTCAAATTGGTCGACGACAGTGCGTGGGAGAGACTCTGGCCCGTGATACGATTTTTCTGTATTTAACCAATATCTTTCAAAGATTTGACATTAAATTTGATCCCAACTCTCCTGAACCCACCTTGGACTCCGAGCCAAATTTCCTATTGCATCCCAAACCTTACCATGTTATTTTAAAGGATAGGCAAACAAACTGATTTCAACAATATTTTGTATAAAATATATGACTAACAACAGTACTTTTACTGATGGTGAAATTCAATAAGAGTCTTCAAACTTCCCTTTTGTAAAATAGGCATCATTACTGTGATTTTCAAACTGTATTAAACTGTTATGTGAGAGTAGTTAAAATAAACGACATAATAAATCCAATTTAGTTTTTTTTGTACTACTCTTATTTCACGGATTATTTACACCAATCCACTTATTTCTTGATATAACACAGTAGTACGATCAAGATAAAATACAATTATTTTGTCTGCTCCTAACTTGAGCTTCAAATCATTTCTACTACCATTTCATGAGTGCAATAAAACAGTCACAATGTGGGAAAATTAGTCTCTCTCCAAACGGCAGTTGAGTTGTAAGCATTGGAAAAAAATTAGCGCGACAGGGCAGAAAATGTCATCCAATAAAAAGTTCCCTTTATTATGTTATTTGAGTGAAAGATGCAGCAAAATCTAAACGGTTTTGCTTCCGACATACAAGTATATTGATGGCGTATTAGACCACATTCTGTGATGTTCTATAGTTTACTACACAGCGGTACATGTACGCTGATGTGTAGTTGTAGTAGTAGTAGTACTCACATCAATGGCAATACGATACATTTATAATGGATGTACATAACTTTATTTGATGGTCCAGCTTGGATAACAGTAAACCCTCTGGGGACAAATTACTATCTGTCGTGAAGAGGAAAGAGATGAAATAGGTAAGTGCAAACAAAATCTAATGATTCAGTACGAACGAACAGTGGGCAGGTAGCGAAGTCAAAATTAAAGATTAAGTGAGCACATAGTGTTTATTCGTCTAGTTTTTTAAGGATCACTAGTTTCATATGTGTGTTCTTCCATAATAGACGAGCATGTATAGAAGTAATAGAAAAGTAGAGAGAGAGTTTTTCTCTTTTTAGAATGGAGGTAACGCGTTTCTATTCAAACATCCATTGTCAATCCTAATTTCTTTTTAAAACACGCTTTGCTACCTTTCACTCTAAAATCCTGTCTTGAGTGTAAGCCTAGGGCCAGTTGTCTTCCTCTTTCAGAGGATGAAAAGGAGAAAAACGAGAGCACACACTTGCCAGTACAAAAAGTACATGAACACGACTCCAGTCTGTAGACAATTGCACTTATCGTTAGAGAATAGAAGAGAAAAAAAGGAGAGCATGAAAAGAAGTCCACTATTATCGTGAAAAAAAAACACATGCAAAACATTTAGTCATGTACTTCTTTTATTTATGAAAGAAAAAGAGAAATGTCTACTGCTTTCTTCATCATCAAGGGAAATGTCTGCTTTGGCAGTATGGTCGCTGAATACAAGTTAAACAACAGCATATTTTCTCAATATGTCTACCTACCAAAAATAAACAGTCCCCTTTTCACAATGAGGAAAGCAACAGATTCTTTCATTTTTTTTTCTTCTTTTCTCTCTCTCAAAAAACCATACATATTACTGTACAAACCAACACCATCAATAAGCTTGTTTTGTCTAGTACAGCACTACATACAGCTTATTTTATTCTCTCTACCAAACAAACTTGGGAACGATCTCTGGGGTTAGTGAACTCGACCGGTCGCCTGGTCCCTCTGCTTGCGATTGGCAAAGTGAGCAAGAGTTGGAGAATGGTTTCTCCTCTTCATCCATTTTTTCTTCTATTCTTGAACTAACGTCTCAGTCGTCTCCTTTTGCATTTTATCCACTCACACCACATAATATTTTCCCATGTGTTCCCAACCATCACCACCACCTCGTATGTGAATGTTTTTGCCGCATATTCTATTATTTCTTTTTATGCAGCATCAATAATAAAGCTTGTGTGTGCAGAATGCTGAGCCGCAATTTTGAACCTTTTATGTACAATAGGCCAAGGCGAAAGAAAAAAAAATACATTAAACATTTCCCTCATCATATAAAACATTACTCCTGTCATTTTTTCATTATGTTCTCCTTCCTACACCCTTCAAATTGGTTTTATTCCTGTTCATATAAAACAGCAAGAAAGAATGTTCATTGTAACACGTTAAAAACATGTCCAACAACAAACAACAAAGCAGGGGAAAATTTTCTCAATAGTAAAAGTAGAAGCACAGTGTAGTCATCCAACCTACTAAACAGCCCCCATCGCATTGCTAAAAAAGAAACAATCTACTTCCAACTAAAAAGAGAGAATTATGTCATGTACGAATCTCGTGCTGTGCTGTGAATAAAGGCGTTCTCACACAGTTTTCTGTCAGCAACTTTAGAAATTTAGGTCAGTTGTGTTGTAGTGTATGTGCATATATATGTTATAATAAGTGATGTGCCCTAACCAGGACTACGTCTCCTTTGTTATATGCTCTCACAACGCCTGCCATGCCACTACTACCAGTACTGCTGCCACCGCCGCCGCCACTGTGTTTCCTCAAAGGATAGATTGACGTAAGTCATCAAGGGGAGAGGAAAAGAGGAGAGAAAAAAAAGAGCTTCTGCTTTATTTACTTGTAGAACTAATGGCAGGTATTAGTGGGCTTACTACCACATATAAGCCATTTTGATTATGATGATGGTATGGCATCGCTGAGCACTGCTGAGCATTGAACATTATTACTACAACAGCAGCAGCAGAAGGAAAGAGTGAATGAATAGAATGAATGTGTGGAAAAAGCAAGACTAGCATATTATATTAAAGCACATGAGTGAAAGTGAAGCATAACTTTTCTCTCTGTCCCATAAAGGCAAGCATTAAGAACTATGCACATGGTTGCAAAAACCACAAAACTAACAAAATTTTTCCACATGCCCTCTAATAGGAATGTATAATATGTAGTAGTAAATAATATACGTAAAGAATTTGTAATTCAATGAAAGCATGTATTTTATGAGAGTGTTTATTCAACATGTACCTTAGCCTGCTACTGCTGCTTCTGCATGCACCAACTCAACTTTTAACATTTAAAGTTGGGACTTCATCGTCGTCGTAAGGGTTAGTTTGCTCGTCTAAGAAAGCCTTCCATTAAAAGTGGGAAAAAAATGTAGAATTTAAATTAAACTTCTTAATTGCTTTCTACAAACTTTTCTCTTCTATGAGACTACCATGAAGTGCTTGTTCTACGGCTTTCATGCATTACGGTGGAGTCGGTTGGTAGCTAACTAACGAAAAGTAAATTTGGTGTTTTGGGAGGTATATAAGAACTAATGCTGTTATGCTGGCGTAAGTACACGTTGTGTGTCCATTTATGAATAGGAATATTACGGTACTCCTAGTACCGCCAATATACATTTTTAAGCTGTACCAGGTTTTTAAAAGATGCTGGTTAGAGGAGGATTCGGAAGAAAAGAAATTTGTTGTAGTTTGCAGTTTCAAAGGTATTCAGCCCAGCTCATGAATTTGCACCACAAAAAATACGAAAATTAACTGAGTGTGACTTTGTGTGAGTGTGTGGGAATAGCATTATATGATGGTGATAAAGGTTGCTCTGCTACTTAATGGATGGAGAGTGTTGGTTGGAAAACCTTTTCATTTTTGATTAATGAATTCAAAATTTGTCTGGGCTTAATGTGCTTGCTTCATACTAATTTTCGAGAATGAAGAAAGGGGGAATTCACAATTTCATACAAAAGTTTACGTCCAAATTTTCAATGCGGAATACTAAATACAAATTCTACGATAGAATACGATAGATGAAATTATACTACCATTTGGGGTAACAGCATCTAAGGTTGAAAGTAGTCTTAAGAAAAATACGATAAAACAGTCACCTTCAATAAAATAGTCAATGAAATGTAGCAGGGTATGTAAGCAATGTGGACGAAGCATCATGAAGAATATACATACTAAACAAAACTTACATGTACTATTTTTCTTTTATCCAAAGAGAAGGTAGTGAGCAAAATTTGCGTGAATCGACAATCTATCAAAATTATAAAACTAGAACAAAATAATAAATTTTCATTTGTATTTCTACCAATGTTGAATGTATTTTTGTAAAAGAAAAGCGATTGCTTGCTGTGTATATATATGAATGTAACAGTCGTAACGTTGAGTAACGGCACGTAATTAAATGCTTTAACAGTTGTACACATTCTGGCTAGCGAAACTTTCACCTGCCACGTTCATGTCAATAATTATAAGCGCTAAATGTAGAAAATGGACGCATTCGGCTATCACAAATGTGAATTAGTTATATGGACATGGAATACTTAATTCATTTACTATTTACGAGCTGTTTCACTACCACCATAAATATCATGTCGATTGTCAATGAAATTATACATCTAATTTCATACATTTTCATGACTTTGCAGAGCGAAACGGTGGCGGAATGCTCATTCTCTAAACATAAATGTTAGTCTGTCTGTGGTCTGTAAACAGACTGCTGCAGTCTAATAAGCTCTGACCGATTTGACTCTAAACTAAAACGGCTTAAAGATAAATAGTAAATATAGCCCGATGGCTCCAGAAGAACATATAGGTTTTCAGTCCCCTGAATAATCCACAAATTCAGTTTATAACCCACTTAAATTAATTAGTACATGACAATATCATGCCTTATCCTGAAAAGGAAAGTTACACAAAATCATTAAAATTGGCAAAATATTACTCAAGCTCAAAGTTACCCGTGTTGCACGTTAATATTCAATAACTTTTACAGTTTTACCGTGCTATAAGGTTTGACAAACGTTAGAATATTTTCAAAGCCCATGATTTCGCATTTATTTTGACAAATGTGGCAACGTATTTATAGCTGCTTTACAGTTGGTTTATTTTGATAATGCCCGGAGTTGCCAGAACATTTAAATTTAGGCATGTTTTATTATCAAACCAAATGGCAAACTATAGTAAATGAGCTCTAAAAAGAAACAGGTGGCTGACTTCACAAGTGTGAGCTTGGCTTCACACAAAACGGAGAAATATCACTGTTAATTGGTAAAAAGAGCGAATACGTACTCTTATATCTTGTGATCGTTTACTGTGACTAGCGAAGAGAGCATTTGACAAATTTTCACTTTTACGCTTCACTGTAAAAGTTTAGGTAGACTGGGTGTGTTCCTTATATGTTGAATATAACTACAGAATTTCATGTAAAGGGAAGCACATATAGGTATGCATAGATAGTAAATGCCACTCCAGCTTTCGCTAATCGTTTTATGAAATTGAGTGGTTATTTTATTTATTTTGTTAGAAAATGAGATGGCATTCTATTTGTGTTTAAATGGTAAGGTTCATTATACCTTAACATTTAATTGGTTTTATTTTGAGTGGACAGTTTTACATTTCAACTTCCACGAAGTTTATACAACCCAAATTATGTAGTGCACATGAGTACACCTACTTTTGAAAACAGCAGAAAATTATTATGAAGCTTGTTTGGTTGTAAATTAGACTTTTTGTGTCTCGATACCGCACTGTACTGTATTATTGAATCTTATCATGTCAAAATCATTGACGTCTTGGCTTTTAGTTACGCTATATCAAACTCATGTATTCATTTCATAGGGTTTGCAAAGTTTTCGAATTACACAAGAAAACACACAGGAAAAAATCTGTACATGTATTTAAGAAGTCTATCAGTCCGTTGGTAGGTATATCCATGAATTATGGAAAACGTTTGGTTGAATGAAACAATCAAACCTTTTATTGTGTCGGATAGATTTATGACATAATTTTGACATTTGACATGCCATCCATCCATTTCACAATTTTTACTACGCAGTTTGAGTATATGATTTTTTATAGTAAACTACAATTAAAAGCTTACGAGACGAGACAACAAATAAAAATCTACACACTACTAGGATGCCAAGTCAAATAAAGATTTTCCTGTAGATCAATAAAAATATAATTACTTCAAAACATCAAGGTAATCTGCAGTTTTGCATCATGATTTTTGTTAGGTGCAACATACAAACATTCCATTCCACTCCATTCAATGATTGCAAACTAAAATGTTGACATGTAAAACTCATATTTATTGTTATGCTAGCAACTTTGGCATAAACTGTTCGCACTCTTTGGTATGGTGTATGGTATGCAAAATAAAAAATAATATTTATTCAACACTTTCCCTTTCACTCTTATCTGGATTTAGTTATTGATTTGACATTTGATGTAGACGTACAATTGGTAATCAAATATTATCATTGCTCCAAGGTAAGCATGTCAAATACTTTTACCTACGGCATGCTTTATATGCCACCGACAAGGTGAATCGTTGACAGGAAATTCCTACTGCTAAAAAAATTGGACAAATATTTTTGGTAAACAATCCCCGTGTTTTCCGTAGGTGTCATTTTTTATAAAATTGAACCATCCCATTTTCATTACTTTTCATGAGTAAAAAAGAAAAGTACATAATTCACAAATTATCCGTTAAATAAGTATTAATATTTCGAAAGTGCGTACGATAAGTACATTTACAATATGGGATACACCCAAGAGTCCATTGACACATCTTTATTGTGTCATTAATAGCATGTCAACCCACCCCTAATGTAAATTAAGACTCTTTTATTCGGTCATTCTGCGTCAGTAAATAATTTATTGACAACAAATTATTTATAGCCCTTATTTATTATTAATTAATAGCATGCCAACCCACCCCTAATGTAAATTAAGACTCTTTTATTCGGTCATTCTGCGTCAGTAAATAATTTATTGACAACAAATTATTTATAGCCCTTATTTATTATTATTAGTATCTTTATTTACTTTTACTTTATCTAGTGAATAGACATGAGAAGCAATAACTATTATGACTGCTGTAAAGGATGCGAAAAAGTAATATTTACTTTGAGTACACAATCTTATCACATAAACATCAATAAATGATACTCTCAAGTAAGTTTATATAGCTTTTAAAGTATTATTATTACCTACTTACTCATGAAAGAGGAAGTGACTAAAGCACTCACTTACGTATCAACTTTCACTTTCGATCCTTTTTCTTCACGATGACAGCATTGTATTGTCTTTCGTCAGCACTCTTTCACATTTCATGCTACCACTACGACAGCAAGCCATTGCGAGCCAACCTTTATATTGCAGTGAAAATATGTTTGCCTGCTGCACACAGGCATTCCTTTTTACTCCACAACGATATGCCTTCATCAACGTCATCTTAATAGCAGTATGTTCATCATCTACGCGTACAGAATTTGCTGGCGCAATAACCTTATCATTATTATAGTTACCTCCAAAATGGGCATTCCTACCAATATTTTCTAATGTTGGGTTTTCAGTCCACACGGTTATATGGCTTGTCAAATGAATGTCACACTACCACTTGTCTACTACGCAATCCTTCTTTCGTGGTGGTGGTGCTGTCATAGACTCGCACTTTTTATCACTACATTGAACGACACCTAAACTGGTGAATTTTGCATGGGTCAATTGTTGATTTGTTTCACTGTTCATTAAAGCGAACGAAAACGAGGAAAAAATGTGTTTTTTTTATCAGAATTACATCTTTACAAGACAGCTGAATGGAGTGACACTTTCTTCACTTACCGTAATAATAAACACAACTCTTCTATTCCTCAAGATTCTGCTTTGCTCGTTGCTGGTTTACTGGCAAAATTTACCCTCCTCAAACGAATAAAAGCATGCTCCAGTTTTGAAGTAATGCTGATACATATTACAACCGTAAGAGTTTTGGTAATAATAATACTACTCTTCAACCTTTCTTCTATTATCAAAAATGTTATTGTGAATCATTATTGTATACACTTATTAATATTCTTAGAGTCAGCCCACAACCACCTTTTAGACAAGCAAACCCAGTACAATTTTACGGTCATTTTTTATCAACAGTTATTTTGTCACGCTATATGATTTATGAGTTAGTGTTTACGGTATACTTTCTTTGTATAAATGTTAAATGTGATCAAATGATCCTTACAACATGCATGTACTGTAAATATATGCCTTTCAGTCATTTTTATTAACTTGTAAATATTGCATATTATAAAACTGGGAACACAAGCCTTTGAAGGAACTTGACGGAAGCATGTAATGATAATCAAGAATTTTGATTAAAAACAAAACTGTTAAGTAGTATACAGTTTATAAGTACTTTTAGCTATTCGTGGCGTCTGTCAATAAACACTGAAATAAACGGTACAAATTTCTGGCATTGACCGGTTCACTTGGAATGGAAAATATTTTTTTTAAAGAGTGAATGGCTATATATGTATATACCTCATTCAACGTATACATGAATGTTTAAATGTGCACTCTCACAATTTTCACTGCACAAATGTAACACGGCAGTAGTAGTTGTAACTTGTAACGAAAAAAAACATATGGAAGTAATAGTCACGTCACAAAATACATATAGTAAGTAATGTTGTGGCAGTGGTTAGAGAAATGAGAGCACTGGTGGTGCTACTACTGTGAAAAATGACCTGCTCTTCTGTAAGTCATGGTCACCTCTTTCCTTTTCTGCTTTATGTTCTCCTCCACTCTCATCGCATGTGGAATATTTTTGTGTAATATTGACACTTGTCGTCCATTACAGAGTTTTTGTTGTACTAGGACAAGACAAGAGTGTGTGTGTGTGTGTGAGAGAGAGAGAGAGAGAGAGAAAGTAGAAAACAGTTAGGTGAAAGCTCAGGAGTGACTAACCCCGTTTTCCACTCTGGCTTAAGATTTTGATTGTGTGAAGCAGTCAGTGTGAGTTCTCTCGTTCAAACTTGCTACAACATCAGCAGCAGCGGCTCATGCAGTTTGGCAACTGGCAACAGAAACGGTGCAAAACGTGTACTAGATGATAATAACAGTCCAGGAGAGAAAGGGGTAAGAAAGAAGAGGGAAGTGAAAGGAAACCGTACATTTTTTTACTCATTGCTTAATACACTAGTGTTGTTTTTGCGTCTATATGTACAATATGCAAGTAAACAAGTATGAGTAGTTAGTAGCGAAACATAGTAACTTCTTCTTTGGAGTTGTTTTAGGATCAAAGTTGTAAACTATACTTACGACAAGCGACTACTGGCAACAAAAAGACTGCTGAACCTCAGTCATAATGTAGGTAAAGGTAAAAAAAAATCTATTGTGTCTGGTTGGAGTAGGTTGGTTGGGATATTACCGTTACCGTTATTAATACCAATTCCAAT
>JAHZMZ010001716.1:0-14200 GCA_027743805.1 Lepidocyrtoides sp. E14
TTTTGGGAAATGTTTAGTATAGTATAAGGTTGCCCATATAAAATTTGTGAAATCATTTCCCCACCGTATAAAGCCATTATGCAGGCAACTTTTCTCAGAAATATGGAATTATACACACGTTTCGTTCACAGAGGTTATATACTGCAATAAGAACGATCAACAAGCACAGCTTTTCGATTTCCGTGTGTCTGGCACAACCTGACAACCCACAAGATAAATAACCTACGTATTTTTGTCATTAGGAGTAAGCGAAGAGGAGGAATAGGAAATCTATTGGTTTTGGGGTGCGTTTACTTCTCCATATGGTATAGTTTACTCTTTTTAAATCTTTATAAACTTCCAGATGTGGAGTTTTGTTGTGTGTATATATGGAAGTAAATACACATTATGTGAAATTTGAACTAATCTGGGTTGGCACACACGACGATATGATCAGCATTGTCGTTGCTTGCTTGGTAGGTATCCATCAATGAAGTTTGTACAGCACACTACTCTTCTGATTGAAGTGAAGGAAAAACAATAACCCGAACAAAGCTGACGATCAATGAAACGAAAATCGTTGTTCCTGATTCCTGCTAGAGGAATTAGTCGGGGAAAATGTATAAAAAGAGAAAGCGTGCTTTTGTTCCCATTCTCTATTTCAATCTAAGCCTTATGCTTGCTACATTTTCCACCTCATTTCATCTGTATTCCATATGGGCAAACTTTTCTTTAGCACGACAGTACACCTATCATCTAGGGAAAGATTATGTAACGATTTTATGTGAAATCTACAAAATTATGAAAAATAATCTGATTTACTTACTTGTTACAATCTGATAAAGCATTTTATGCTGACCTTACGTCAGATAGAACATACTAAATCAATATCTATAAAAGTATTGATGTCCGTACCGTACCACATACATATTACCGACGTTGCATGACATACTGTGGCGTTCCGTTATTCGGAGGTGCATGTTACCCGAAACTTTTCACAGCATTTTGCAATTGCTTTTCTTCACGAGCAACCAAAGTTTTTCCTTGATTCGTTTCCTTCAGTTTGCTCCCAGCGTCACTTCAGTTCTCGTTCTCGCTCACACATGTCATCATATATGTCCTGAAGTAATATGCCTTGTGTGTACTTTTTGTATTTGTTTGAGTAATAATATGATGATGAAAGATGGAATTACCCCAATGCGATGAAATATTTCACCATGATATTATACTTTTTACCTTTGAATACATTTGTATATAGGCTTTATTTGTATTCAAACACAGTGTTTATACCCTATAGTGAAAGCTTCTGATTTTTTGAGCTAAACTTTGAGTGCGAACTAAAGTGTACTACATTTACATATGTGGAAAAATGGAAGTGCGAGATTTCTCTACCTTTGATTAGCTATTACAAATAAAGAATGCACACAGTTTCAACATTGCTTGTTAAACATCTGGTAAATACCTAGATGATTTTATTGATAAAAATGAGAGATTTTTGCGCAATTATATGTACCTCAACATTTTATGCATTGGTATATTTCTCTAACTATCTATGTCAATAATTTGACATATTTTATGCTCATGAATAAACTAGAACCTGATCATGAAATGATTCGGTTCGAAGAGCGGCCACCTCGAGACAAATCACATTCCCAATAATGACGTTTGAATGGTGTTAGACAAACCGCAAACTTGTAACTTGCAACACGCCGGTGCGGTGCAATAACACTTTTTCAGTTCATTATTTTGCTGGTTTCTTGTTCAAAGCAGAAATTGGCAAGCGCAAGATTGAACTCGATAAAACTATTACTTTCGTTTGCGCAGGTTATTACTATTACTACAAATAGATCAAACTGAAAAAATCTAGATACACGTATATCTGATACTTATGCGGTGTAAGTAGAAAATTGTGCTCACAATAGATTCAATGTATGCATATTAGACACGAAAGATATTGTTGCCCTGTCTTTGCAAATCACTAACTGTATCGAGTCCATCAAAGATAGAGAGTAAAAAAGCTGGTATAGAAAAATGAAATGAGATTGTGATCGGGTCATCATAATTGAAAGAGCGAAAATGAAAGCAACAATAGACTGATCAGCTATAGTACATACATAGATGAGGGAAATTTAGGCATGCATAAAAGACCTGAGTCAACACACATTATTTCTTTGAAATTCATACATGGTCATACATATGATGAGAAGTTCTGAATATCAATAAAGCAATGTGCAATGATGCGATACGACGGTTTGAAATTTTTCAAACCAGAGACAGCAACTAGATAGGAATATATGTATATACGTACGATATGTACGTGTGCAAAGATTTGTAATTTGTATGCCCACGCTTTATACTTAGAACAGACGTGTACTTCCATTTCCATCACTTGGTTTATTTTAACTTTTAGTTATTCATATTTATTACTACTTTTTACTGTTTTTTTTTCTTTTAAATAAAAAGTGACATTGCACACTGTACATTTCTGCTCCAAATCACCAATTCAAGTTTTTCATGTAACTGCAGTTTAATATGAAATATTAATATGCAATGAAAAGTTTTTTTTTCTATCAGGTTGTTCACATTCACGTAGACATGTTTTATCGAGTTTCCTCACTCTATAAATATTTCTCTGTGTATGTAAATCCCTACACATATATCTACCTACCTGTGTACACTGCACTTTCAAAAGTTTAAAGTTTCCAATATCTTAAATTGTAGATTTAAGGTGAATCCTTTCATTTTTTTAAAATGAAAAATTAATTTTTTCCTTATATTTGACAAGTGCCACCTGCTGTAGCGTGCTAATTTGCATGTACTTTTCAATCCTTTTTTCTCCCTTGTCGCAGATGCTAGTGAACCGGTTGTACATTAAGTAAGTTCATCCTACCGCTTCTGCATTGAATACGCATCAAATTTTCACGATTTTTATTCATTTTTTGGACTCAACTGGGTGTGTGCTCAACATTTTAGTTTTATCACTTTTGTGAGGATTTTAAACATAAACGAATTGTTAAAAAAATAATGCACTTCATCCTGGTTTTATCTGGTAAACGTGGATATCAAATTTCACGCAGTTTTGAGGCATGACCATATCAAATAACGGTTGAACAGAAAAAATAATACTCAACCGTTATTTGATATGGTCATGCCTCAAAACTGCGTGAAATTTGATATCCACGTTTACCAGATAAAACCAGGATGAAGTGCATTATTTTTTCTGTTGAAAGTTTCTTTCTTTCATTTGATAGCTACCAAAATATATACATATACCTATCCTAAAAGGTGGTTACTATTTATTGCCTTTATGCAAATCGATGTCTATAATTAATGCATATGAATTGAGACAGATTGAGTTAGCATGCTAAAAGGTACCGCTTATTTGTCTGACTGATCTAAAAAAAATATTTGCAAAAAAGCTGATGACGCACTTCATTTCCTCATAATTGGGAAGGAAAGCCTTAAGTGTTTTTACTACTGTCGGCCCTTTTTCTTCTATGTTACATATGTTTATTCCCTTTTGCAATTGATCAGTACAGTGCAAAAAAGACTTATGGCTAATTCACTTTCATGCACGCAAATTTGTGAACGCCNATTGATCAGTACAGTGCAAAAAAGACTTATGGCTAATTCACTTTCATGTACGCAAATTTGTGAACGCCCAATACACGAAAAAAAATACTTTGATGTGGCAAAATGCAGTGATTGTAAGAAAATACATTTCATGTAGGAGCAAAACACTTTAGAAATTCATTAATTGTCATTACTGCATCACTTACGTGATTAATGACTCATCATCACCAAGTTCATTTCTCAATTGGAGATGCTAATCAAGAAGTAGCAGTTGTGGTGTTCCTGTACCTATATTGATTGAGCATTAATTTAAAAAATCGAACCAATAGGTTGGCCCGACCATTGTGAATTTTATTGCATTGTAGATATTATGAGGTACCAGTTTACTCCTCATTGCAACAAGAAACATGTAAAAGTGCAAGAGTGCATAGGATCCTTACCTGATGGTAAATGAAAAAATGCTAATTAATCCCTAATGAAGCACATATACGTGATCCTAACAGTTTTGACATTGGACGACCAGTGATGATGATGATGATGATGACGTTTGCTGGTAATGCAAAATATGAGACTCTTAAAATATTACTAAAAGTGAGAAATGAAAGTACAAGTAAATATTTTTATGCATTTGCCTGCATCATACATTAAAGCTTTTTGCATGCAGACGGGTAGTGGTGGTAGATTACAGTTGATTTTGATTAGGCTGAAGATGTGTCCTTTGACACTATTATGCTGTAAACAATACGGAATAACAGCATCATCCTCATAGCCTCATGAGCGAATAGTCAAAATGAGTATCGTCGTGCTCAGCTCTTTTAATTTTTGTTTCAAGCAAACGTGGTCACAATCCCAAGCCCAGATAACGCTCTGTGTCCTACGGGTGACGGCGGTGGTCAAACAAGATTTCTTATCATGATGAGTGTAATAACATGCCAAAACCAATTAGCTGATTTACTTCAGCAGGCAAAGGGAATGTTAATGGACAAGTTAATGTAAGCCATACACGGTAATAATATTAATAATGTACATTTAAGTATGGTCATCCTAATAATTTCTTTAAAAACATAATTATAGCTGTGCTCACAACAAACAGATTTGATGTGGATGTTGCACAATTCATATATTTTTTAACTTATTTGACAAATGACAAATCCCAATTTGAACAGCGATATATGTATTCGTGCATAGTATGTGCTCGTCCTTAGTATATAAAGGAAAAGCATTGTAAATGATATGATGGCTCATTTAAATAATTTATTTTATACTCAAGTTGTGTTTTAATAGTCTTGGTGAAAGGATTATTTGCCTTGTGTGTGTGCCAATAATATGCTTGCTGCCTGCTTAATGAAATGGAAAAGTAGCGATGGCACAAGAGGTAACTTATTGTTTGATGTTGATCACGACTGTGTTAACAAACAGAAGTTCCAACTAGACCAAAATTTTATTGATCAACAGACACTCAATTTGTCAGCAGGGGTTATCATTTCAGAAGAGTATCATTTATACACATAACTTGCATTAACTAACACCAGTGATAAATTAACGGGCAAATGTGTTTATACATATTCTAAATGAGATAATTCTTTTTTCATTACTATTTCACCGCTGGTTGTTCATATATGTTATCTAATATATTTTCTAATGAAAAGCAGGATACATTAAACAAGGTAATGTTATTTATGAGCAATTACTTTCATAAGAATGACAAGCAAGTAGTAATAGTAGTGGTTATAGTAGTAGTAGTATTTTTACGCTTCTGTTATGTGCAATATGCATTTTTGTGCATTTCATTTCAAATAAAAATCAGTTTTAGTATCCACCATGGGTGTATTTACTTCAACAGTCTCCCACACGTGTCATCACGACGTGGCATAATAATGTCCGCAGCATATTGTTAGACATTTTTCATCAACTTGATTAGACACGTAACCCTTTTTACAGTTAGTTAAATCACCAATAAAACTCCTCATGAACATAAATAGCTATAATTGTGCTCTTTTCATTCCTCAGTCCGCACAAATTATATGCACTCACCAAGAAAAAGAAGTGGCAACTTGGAAGAAATTGTGTTTCATAACATATCTGCAAGTTGTAATCATGCTGGTTGATTTGGTGAATTGAATATTATTATATACAAAATGCAGATATATTATTATACTCTAAAGTCCCAACTTCTGCTGCTGCCAAAAACATCTAAAACTGAGCGGTAGTCGGTAGTGCATATTAAGGCTGGGGTGTTGCATTAGTAGGTCGCACAAACGTCATCATGATGTAAGTAATTTAGATGGATGAAGAAGAGGCGCAAATTGAGTTTGAGTGCGTCTTATTTATCATCGAGTACGTGCTTATTCTTTTATGTATGCATTTTTACAGTTTAAGCGTCAACAAGCCAGAAACACTAGTGATGATTCCGGAAGTAATTCTTTTTCTTACTGTAATTGATGAGACTGATGAAAAATGACATTTTTCTACTGAACATTTATTCTGGTGAATTCATTACCAGACTTGCTGGCGAGTTTCTGCATTAAGTACATTCATCAATTAAGAGTTTTTCGTATGCTTTAGTGAAGAGGTAGAAATTGAAGCAGCAGCAGCAGTGAAAAGTTTTCAAAACTAAATTCAAAAGGAACATTAAATAACGAAGCATTTTGATGAGAAAAAAATGCGTGTCGAATTTAACTTTTTACTGAAACTCAAGTGTGTGAAACTTATATAATACATTATATGGAATTTTATGGGTTAGGTAAGCTTATTGAATATTGAAATGAATTGAAAAGCGATGCGGCTTACAATATTGATAACTCGTTTTAAATATGCATTCCAAATTCCAATCTGCAATGTAACTTTTATTTTTATGTGATAAAAAAGTGATAGTTTATTGGTTAACAAAATGTAATTTTTGTTTTGTTACGCGCATTTGATAATGTAATCATATTACGCGTACTATCTGCGGTATTTTTTGCTTTGTTCGGTAATACTTTTGTTCGCAGTGTGAAATCAAAGATGAGTTCACACGCATACGCGTATTGAACACAATAATACGTATATTGATTACATTCAAGTACTCGTTATTAATTCTAGGAACTTAAATGAAAGGAGAGTCAGACCACCAGACAGTCATCAAAGTGATTTGTAAAATGTAATTTTTACAACAACTTTATCTTCTTCGCCTTCCTTTCTGTTAGTTTTTTTAACATAGCCAATGCAACTTGAGCAATTCTTAATAACCATTTGCTTCTCATATCAAACTCAAGCCAAGAATATTGAAAACTTTAATGGAAAAACGATCTCAGTTTTTGTGCATGATACACACATTCAACTTTTTGCGTGCAATGAGAATTCAAGATAAACTTTCATTGAATCATTATTATTTATTTTGATTGGTGGAAATTGAAATTGATTCCTGTAATTTGAACTGAAGGTCACATAAAAGGTTGCATGTCGTTTAGTGCATAACGGGAAAAATGATTTGTGGTTTGATTTGCCTTAGAAAGATGAGATATGGGAATTATACGAGATGTACGCAACATGGTAGAAAATGAGTGAAAATCTGTTTTTTTTCATTTGAAGATCTCGTGCCTACTTTATTCTGTTAATGAAGCAAAATTCATTAACTTCTTTATATGGTTTTATTGATTTTTTTTGTCTTTTCTGCATTATTTTATGCCGTAAAATTTGCATGCCCGTTTTGATCGCTTTTTTAATTATAAAATAGCTTCGTTTTTTGGTTTATAAAGCCATCATACCACTTTGTAATTCCCTCCGGACTTTTTTTCATGCTAATTTCCAGGTTTTTTAAATAAAAGTAAAATTACATGCTCTCATGGTTGATTACTTGATCAGGTACATATATTTTAAGACAAAAATTAAGTGATGAGGCTTTATAAAATTAAATGCTCTAGCGATTTCGACTTCATCAACAACCAAATTGATTTTCATTATGTAATGAAAAACCAGTAGTAGTAAATTTATATGTTTATAGTTGAGTGATGTCAGCATAAAGGCATTGATGATTTAATTGGTAGTTTCTCTAGGTCAAATTGATTACTTTGGTGCTCGTGTATGAGAAAAATGTCCCTTTATTCGGGAAAACTTTACTTTTTCCTTACAGCCTCTAAAATGAAATATGCTTATTGGTTTATGTAGTATTTATAACTAATTGGATTCCTTTCATACCACTATCTATGTATTTTTCAGAGCTGTATCACCGTTTTCAAATACGTATGCCCTTCCCATTCATATAACCCTGAATCTAACGCATTGCAATTCATATTATATTATTTCATTTAACAGAGTCGTAGTCGTTACGTTTATATTGATACTCATGAAAAACAAATTAAATCCAATTTTGGTATCTTATTTTTGGTTCAGTGATTGACGTTGATCCCATCTTCCCAAAGAGTTGAGTGTAGTATGTACTAATCAAACATTGAAAATGTCACAAAATTTTGAACATATGCAAGCAAACAACGCGGCATAATATATGTCATTTTGCAATGCGATCATGAAAGAGTTTACATACTTTATCACTTTTAGTTATCAGTAAAGCTTTGAGTGCTTAACATGTACACAAAAAAGTATAATCAACTCAGCTTTCCGTCATTATGGATTTCAGATTTTGCTTAAGACATCATTTCACCATCTTTTGTGTAGCAATATCTGTAGAAGTGGTGGTAGCATGTCATGGCCACTTTACTTTTGAAGTGTTTCTGGATGAGTGACTGGGTGAGTGTGTGTTGTGGTACAACACTCAATAAAATGACACTTGATATGGCAGTTGCAGTTGCATTCATTCACCCCATTCTGCATGCATCTTTTTAATGCGCTGCAGAGTGTTGTGAAAGCAGGCAAAGGTACGGTACCACCGCCGACATAATATTCCGAAGCATATGCATACTTTTAAATACGTTGACACTCTCCCACTTTACTCAATCATAAAAACGGAATTGTGGAGTTGATCGATGCATATGTTATTAATACGTACCTTTATATATGGACTACTCTCCTCATCATCTCCACTTCTCCTTTTTTCCTGAAAAGCTTGCTACATACAAAAGGCAGACACTTTCCTGCCTTGTAGAAAAGTACAACGACAACTTGATGCGGAAAATGATATTTTTGTGCACTCATTTCTGCTAGATTCATCCACGTCAGAGAAAAAATTGGTTTATTATGTAACTTCAATATTTTGAGTCTTTCTACACTCCTTGTGTCGCTGTTTGTTGACTGACTGCATAATACACAGGAGATGATAAAACATGATGATGATGACTTTGGTATGGTACATTGCACGCAATATGTTCACGACTAGTGATGATTATGATAAATAGATATCTACTTTATGAAGAGAAATACGTGCCGTAAATATGCAAGAGGATCAAATTACTTTGTGGTAGATGGGTGCTCTGTATATACCTTACTTTTTTGATTGCTTATACAAACATATTCACCGGTGTTTTGAAAATAAAATTTCTCTGCCCGTATAATCTATATAAACAGCAAAAACAACTCGATTCATATTTCCTACGTGAATTCTGTAGAAATGCATCTCCAATTTACTAGCCAATGTGCAAGTTTCATGTAATTCAACCCTTGGTTGTTGAATGAAAGTGCTTGAAAAAAAGAGTTTGGTTTTGCTGATTATTATTATTATAATGAATTTTTACTATTGAAATGTCCTATTTTGGGTTCCGTTGAATGTGACCCTATTCACCATCACGGTAATTGTACCGATCCATATTTTTTTTTGGTGAATAGGAATAAAAAGCTTTGGAGTGTAGCAGGCAGCAAGCACGGTATCCTCCTCAGTTTATATCAGGAGGAGGAGAAAGAAAAGAACCAGATCGCGTCGCATATTAGAGTGCCCCACCATTGAATTATATGAATAGAATACTAAACAATTCTAATTTAGAATGTGTTGTATTAAGATAATGCTGTTTCAAACAGCTGTCTCAAAAACCATATTATCCACTTTTTTTGTTGGGTTATAAAAGTATGGAGATTTTTTTCAGGACAAATCTGGAAACCTTGATATGATTACATATTATAAATAATATTATTTTTTTGTAAACACTCTTGGCTTGTCGGTATGCATTATTAAGCGTGTAGAAAGAATGAGTACATGGTGCATGGCTGGCACTAGTCGAGATTTCTTTCAATTTTTATAATGGCATACTTACTGCGGCATGCACGCCGAGTATATATCATATGCCTGTTGGGCAGCTAGCAGGGTATAATATTGTGGTACGAAAATTACTCCTTTTCATTCATGAATTCATGGTTTAATGCGATGTTGTTGGCAGTCAGCATGAAAACAAACCACACTATGACTCCCATGAAATGGAAGTGCATAACCCATGCAAGCTTGGTGATCATCATCCTTTTTTTTATATAATACTCAACTGCACTATTGTTAACATCTGGTTGCTTTTGTGCTTTTTCATCCTTCCGTTCCATTTCAACAGGAACGAAATGCATGCGTGCATTTGTATTACGTAAAAAGGGGAATGTAAAAACGGGTCGCGTGCCTTAGTCGAGTTGAGTACATCCGATTCTCTGGTCACTTACCTTGTTGTACGTTACAACGTAACATATCGTTTAACGCCAAATTCCATAATGATGGTGATGGCAATGCATGTTTGTATTTTCGGTAAAAATGACTGTCCAAAATTTTAATGGACTTGAATGCTTTTTGTGCATAATACTTGGTACATTTGAAAGGACATGGACTAAATAAATACTGTAAACAATTTTTTGAACCCAAATCCCCATTTCTTGAGATTTAACAAGTAAATAGGTTTATGCATGCAGCAATATGTCAAGCAAGACCCTGACTTCGGAACGAATTCATCTGAATGGTAACTTTGAGGGATGAAACGTTCAATATGTTTACCAATATTTCTGAAAGTAATAAGCAGATGTTTTCCAGCTGGGCATAAATGTTTCAAAAAACCGAAAAATTAAAATTTCATGTGTAGTTTAAAGGAGTCGTATTGTACGTTTCATTTGCGAGGTTTAAACTGTTAAAGAAACAAAAATATGTATAAAGATCTCTTTAATGGACTTGTTAAAGTAAACTGGTTCTTACAATAAGAATTATGTTGAAAATTTGGTGATAAAGTGATGACGATGACTGGGTGCTACACTGGTTTGCCTATCCCGTTGAATAAACTTATTATCTTGATGATCGTCAATGCAGATGAAGTAGACAGTCACGTACTGTATATTAATGGTAAGAATGCTGTCGGATTATATCGTTATAGACTTTTGCAGGATAAAGCACTCTTCTCCTTCTCTGGTTGTCTTTTTGAATGACTGTCCCAGATTCTCGTAAAAAAAGTAAATTCTGCACCCAGAGGAAAGAAACTTTTCCTTTCAATATGGGTGCAAACTGTTCTGAATTGCATATTATGTGCATAGTAATTTGCTCATATCTCTCTCATATATGGGTTTCTCATGTTAACCTATATTTCCCAAGAGTCATTCATTACTTAAATGAGGAATGAGGGGAAAAAAGTTTTTTTGTAAAAGAACATGTTCCGCCTTCCACATTTGGCAGCTTTTCTCAAGTGCTCTACAGATTATACCGTCTTTATCTTCCCTTTTTCAAAGTAGTGCTAGAATTTCAGAGAATTCAGGAAGTACCTCATGTAAAGAAAGGGAAACACTTGATTCCAAGAGTAAAACATGAGTAGTAAAAGTGAAATGGCCCGTATATGTAAATCAGAAAATGTGTAACATTTTGCAGGTTCAGTTCTACTAATGAGTAAAAATATTGGGACAAACAAAAACTTGTGAGAGGTCCGCCCAAAATAACGGAAACTTTTTTAATTATTTCCGTCTTTTAATAATAATGAGCCATAACTTCCATCCTACATAGCACACATTGCTGTTGCTATAAAATATTACCAGCATAAAATTACTATAAGCAGAAGAGGACCGTCACTCCAGCGAGACGACGGCAAAGCAAAAGGGCTCCATTGTGTTGTTGTCGCTGTACCTTACATTTTTTCAAATTAACTGCCCTCTTATCTTTCACGTAATCATCATAATAGCCAAGCCAAATCCACGCACACATGTGAAATGGAACCAGGAAAAAAGTCCATAAATTTTTATATTTTGTCCTTGTTTTTGGAAAACTTCATCACTGACAGAAACAGCACAGCGGTGCTCAGCGTGTGTCCTATTAGAACCTTGCTGGGTTGTGTGTGCGTTTTTTGTTTCGATCCTCCTCCTTCGAAAATTTGGAAAAATGTATGTAGCAATTTATAATAGGTACAACAAAATATGTACAACTAATAAACATGATCATAGCTTTGCGCAAGCAAATAAGTGAAGTGCAAAGTGCTTGTTATATTTATGATTGCATTCATGAATGGTTTCTTTGTTTTTTCACTTGTCTTTTTTTATGAAAAATGAGAAGACAGAGACTGACAAAAGTAGTATACCTATTCGGGTAGACTAGAGACGCATGTAACACCCGTGCATTGGTTAGATAATCAGCTATTATGCGCATCATTATAAGTACAAAGCAGTTTTATGTGCCCTACACACGGCAAAATAATTGGCAGAAAGGCTGTCATTTTCAGAAAAATGTTGAAGGGAAGAGCAAAGAATGAACAGAACTTTTTACAGTAATGAATTTTGACATTTTTCCGCTTTTTAATCTTCCGCCTTTTGATTTTAGTGAAGGTACTTTGTGTTTGATATGATAGCTTTGCTTTTGCTTGTTAGTGATTGTAAGTTCATACGCCTTCCTTAACTGCACAATTTCGCGATAGTTGAGCTTCATAAAAATAACAAGAACTGTTGCATAATTTCTAGTAACATTCATTACTAGAGTCTACGCGACAATAAAAAACCTGAAAAGGAGTTGGTAGTCATTAAATGGATTGTATTGATAACTCCAATTTATTTTTATTGAATGATTTTACAAGTCTGTAGCAACAACTACTACTACTACTGGTAGGTATATTTTTTACTACAGGGGTTTCATTTAATATTACAATGGAGTGCCTTGATCGTGCATTTGACTTTATGTTAGTAAATGGATGTATGTATGTATACGAGATTTTGCTTGTAGTAAAGCGCAAGCTTTGTACGTAATTGTGTGTCGTGATCTTCAATTATGTCATGTCGCTTCACCCACGCATCCATCTATGGAACAATAATAACATGAGCCTACTGATGAAAATGTGAATATAGCAGTACTTTTCATACTTTACTCTGCCATCCATGTGTTTGTGTAATCAGCACACGTTCAACTCAAGCGCAATGGTAACATTTTCATCAGAACAGAATACATTTTCTTTATATGGATCATTGATTGACTAAAATTAATAAATTATTTTATGTTAGGTCGGTGCGGTAGTAGAAAAAAGTATCATTACTAAATTACTACATATCAAACATCTGTAATCTGTGTGTGTGTATTATGCATTTTTTTATTTCAAAAGGTACAGTAGGAATTGATTTCAAAATGCACATTTCTCAATGCGCACTTTGCCTTGAAAGACGATAAAAACTAAGAATGATTAAATCATGTAACAGATCAATCTCCTATGATGATTGAGCCTTTTGATGTCTTCTTTTAAGCTTCCATTTTTGGAATTCTTGATCATAAAGCATGTTATCGGCATTACAAGGCAAAAGGCGAGATTGGATTGTAGATAATGAACAAATAGGCAGCTTCATGCGTAGAGGTACATTCATGCACTCTTTTTATTGTATTATTCAGCATCGACACCACCTACTTATGTTCCTAAAATTACAGTTTGGCTAATGTGATAATTCACAGAAAAGGGCTGGATTTGTAAAAAAAAAGGAATTAAATCCAGTCTTATGTTCTTTGAGTTGATTGACATGGTTTAGCTAGGTGTCACATTGAACGACAAGTGGTGTCGATGTGTATTGAAAGGACATAGCGATTGCGTCACTTTGTTGTTAATTGTATTAACTCACTTTCAATGTTTTATCTTCTTTGTAATCAATTTACTGAAGGGAGCTCTCTCCTTCTCTTTTGCTCGCTCACAGGCTCACATATAAGCACTTTGTTTTAATTTTTGATTCAATACCTCGATTACTCCTATTCGTAGCAGTAGGAGTGTGGAGTGTGACTGACTTGCTACCAAAGTCTACAACAATATCTGTATAAAAAAATTTGAGCCAAGGGAAAAGGGTTGAAGCGCATGAAGCAAAATAGTTTTTGAAATATATATGGGAAGGTTCAGGGATGCGTTCATCTGATTAGAAGGAGTTGGGTGAATTATGCATATTACGAATTTCCAACACTCCTTTCATTATTTCGCAGTGTGATCCTATGATCATGATGATGATGAATCATGGATTGGTAATCTGATTGAAATCGAAAGGAAACAAGTAGCAATGCATTATGCACATACCATACCAGCTAAATGCAACTAGACAAGTAGATTGATAAGTTATTTACAAGGAAAAACTGAAACTAGCAATAACGCTACATTGAAGGAGAAGCGATACAATAGGATTACGAGTTGGAAGACATTTTGCATGGCTACAAGTGTAAATCTCTTAAGTAAGTGTGCAACATGTGTGTATATAGTTCCATTATTAAACCAAAAAGATTGCATTAAGCTACCATGTAGCAAATCAATGAGAAGAGCAACACAGA
>JAHZMZ010001717.1:0-28313 GCA_027743805.1 Lepidocyrtoides sp. E14
GTGGGTTATTGCATCAGTAAACGTTAGCATTTATTTTCTTCTGTATAGTTTTTAGCGTTCATGATGCTGCTAATATATTAAATACTGAGCAGAATACTTTTTAAACAGAACTATTCTACTATAGAATTCTCATAGTCTAGTCTACTAATCTATTTTGTTATAGGGATATTATTAATGAGAAATTGCAGAATACCATATAGGGTTTCTCGTACTTCCATTGTGAAATAACGAAGACGGAAGAAGAGTCAGGTGAAGTTTGCGTTTGGCACAGTTTATGCTGCGGTACGGGCTAGTCACACAACAATACACAAATTACAACCACACTCATAAATAAATAAAAACAAAAGTTGGTTAATGGATAAAAGTATAATACTTAATTTGCACAATGTTTAGTTTTACACAAGAATACATAATATGTTTTGTTTGTTTCTATTAAAAAAGTGGGAATTCACTTCTAGTTTTACATTATTTTCACACATATATGGCAGTTAGCACATTTATGTTAGAGTTGGAAAGGGTAATGATAGGGGTAAGTTGACACAAATTTGCAAAAAGTGTATTTACAGAGGTCAAAGAGAGATATTGTGCGGAATTGCAGCAACAATAGCAGTTTTTTTATGTATAAGTTAAAGGTTTTCCAGTAGATAAAAGTATTCAACTGCAGCGATAGAGAGAAAAAGGATGAAGAAAGCGACAATATTTTACGGTTTACGCTTACACCCACCTAATAAAAAGTAAAGAAATACAGAAAAAAAGAAAGAAGACAAGAGGCGATTTATGACAAACATAAAAATGTATCATCGTCATCAGCATGAAAACACCAACAATGAAAAACTTCTTTGGTTATGACATATCATGCAACTTATTATGATGATTATTGCCTTTCACAGTGCTGCTGGTTTTTTATCTGGTAGGAGTTTTATGAAGTAAAAAGTTTATAGGTTAAAAATTTACATTATGCAAAATATCTAGGAGAAAGAATGTCTGGAAGAGAAAATCTCAAGGAAAAAATTTGTTTCTCTTCCTCAACACTTCTACTAACATCAGTATACCTTACCTGAGTCAGTTGTAGGAATGCAATTTGAATGAGACTGAAGGATGATATGAGACAAGGATAACCTAGTTCCCAGAGAAGTGAACCAAGAAGTGGTGGCAAAGTCTGTGGGATAAAAAATGAGAAACCATATAGTATGATACCAAATTCAAATATAATTTCCATATTTCATTTCCCTACAGTTGCACTTATGTGCATGCATGGTATAGAGAATATAAGGTTAGTTGGATAATATATACGCATATCAAACTCCCAGATTAAAGTTCAGCTTAATAATAATACTACGATGCACGCGTACCAACTTTAGGCATACCATGTCATGCATGGTCTAGGTCCGGCTGAGTTAGTGGCAAACATAAAAACACAGAATTTTAGCAGAGCAAATGGTGAAAGTAAAATTTCGCTATAAAACCTACATCAGAAACCTGGCAGCTGCTATGTTTCTATTTTATATCTTTCTTGATGTTCCACCTCCTTAACATTGCATTCCGTAATATTAAGCCGTTATTATAGCGCGTAAAGCAAAAGTAAAAAAGACTACGCAGAGTAAGTCTATTTCTACTTTCACTTTTCCCTAAAAATCACATCCAGTCTACCAGCCACCTACTAGACAGTAATAGGGTAAATTGGTTCCATAATAAACTCGGTAAACTGTAGATAGGTGGCTCTTTCATTTTAGTGAGATTTTAAGTAACATGTGACATGTACTATATGGGTATATCTGATTTGGTGACAAATTGGCAATTAGGATCTCGAGTTGTAGAGAATTTTAATTTTCACGGACCAGTGATTCTCGGGTCACAACGGACTAAGGTTAGTCAAACAGACTCATGTTACCTGTATGCCAAACTTCATGATCATAGTTTACACATTTCTAGAGTTATAGCAAACTTTTATTTTCGATAGGTTTAGGATAGGATAGACGATAGTTGAGTTATCACGAGTACTGCACCACCATACGGCCAAACGAACTTATTATTACAATCCTATAATGTACCTAGAGCCACCTAATAAAAGCTTTCGTATATAGCACAGAACGAACTCATAGTTTTATATCTACCCCAAAGAGTATAAAAAAGTAAAAATGAACTTGTGTATTTACTGCAGTTTTCATGTCTGTCTGTCCAATTCTAGATAATTGATACACTGTAAAATGTGTACTAAGGCNGCTTTCGTATATAGCACAGAACGAACTCATAGTTTTATATCTACCCCAAAGAGTATAAAAAAGTAAAAATGAACTTGTGTATTTACTGCAGTTTTCATGTCTGTCTGTCCAATTCTAGATAATTGATACACTGTAAAATGTGTACTAAGGCGGCTTAACTTATGCGTAATATTTAATCTGGTAAAAGTTTATGGGGTATTATCGGTCTTGATCAGCACTCAAAGGTTGGATAAATATACGACGTGTTGTTTGCATGCAATGTTTTATGAAGTCTGATAGATGATACAGGTAAAGTGTCTATGGAGGTTGTCTGCACATGTTGTACAAAATTTTTCAAAGCATCTAATTTCGAATCTTTAATAAACCAGTTGAGAAAAGGTTTAATGCAAAGTTTTATGAAGTCTGATAGATGATACAGGTAAAGTGTCTATGGAGGTTGTCTGCACATGTTGTACAAAATTTTTCAAAGCATCTAATTTCGAATCTTTAGTAAACCAGTTGAGAAAAGGTTTTTAGTGTTTGGTCCAAGTGTACTTTTAGTTAAAATCTAACAAATCTGATAAACCCAGTATCCCTTAATCATTTCAGCTGCTCTGCTACTTGTTCAATTTTGTCTCGGGTAGTTAGTTAGTAGCACTGACTCAGTGCACACATGATGAACATATTTTTATCCCTGCCATCATGATTGTATAATCTATACACCTACCTACACCCATAAAAACGAAATAAAAAAACAAAAGGAAAGCATTATGGTGGTCTTGTGTACCCAAGCAAAAATAATAAATTCCTTTACATCACGTCCCTGTCCATCAATCACGTTTTACTTGACACGCGCTCATTGGATCTCCACTTCAAACATGAGAAGTTATTGCATTAGAAAGGTGCATTACATGAATTAATAGCAATCTGTTATACGTTTTTCGAAGCACACCAAAATTTCCCTTGTATTATGCCAATCTAAGTAATTTAGTGTCGTTTACTTCTTGTGTACACAAACTTCAAATATGAATGCATATTGAGTCATCATCACATTGCATTTACAGATATAACAATAATTATAGCTGGTGTGACTTTGTGGTACAGTTGCTTTCAGTTTGAAAATGCAAACTATTTTCTGAAAAAACGAAAAAATTCAAACCGAATTGGAGGTGTTTTTTGAATTTTTTTTTTTTTTTTTTTTTTTTTTGTTTTCCTTTTTTTCAAAAAACTATTTCCTGCAAACACTGTCAAATAAAAGTAATAAGCGTTTCAGTTAAAACAATCTGCAAACTAGAATAGAATCCAAAGATTTATCGTCGTAACTTAGGCTGTATCAATGAGCTCATTGGGCTGTATATTTTTCGATTTTCATCAGTGGCTTTAACAAGTACTACTAATACTATTTATTCTGCGCTAAAACATAATTTAGGCAGTTCTTCTTTTTGTTTAGCAAAACCCATCCAATAATTTGAAACGAAGATGTTTACAAATTTTTATCTTTTTTTTACCTTCACCATTGCTCTGCGCTGTCTTTGCGTAGAAAAAGTAAAAAAAAAACATTAATTTACTGATATAGAAGATGGAGGTACATTCAATTTATTTTACTATTCATTCATGCTCTCAAATTATTTCCTGAAAATCCTGATTTAATTGTCTACGTAGACAATTAGGATTGGATGGAACATTTTTTTTTCCTTATTTCATTCATCAACACAAAATGGCGTGTTCAAGAGTGTACGCTTACTTCCGCTAGTGCATCATATACTTTACAAGCTTACAATTAAGGACAAAAGATAAAACGTGACGTGTACTTACAGTTACGTACCATTATCATCACTACCATTGTTTTAGTTCCACACATTCTTCATTCACAAGAAGAATAAAGAACATCATGTAACATGAAATTCTCCTAATGAAGGAAAACTAAATAAGAGCTTTTTATTATCTTGTTTACTTTTCTTTCAAGTTACAGTTACAAAGTATAAGTAAAAAACAGTCGTTTTCAATAAGCTCTTGTAGTTGGATAGACATTCTAAACAAAAACAGAGAGAACATGAATACATACAGAGAGAAATATTGGAATTGGAGTAACTTGTTTAGTGATAGATATAACTCATATAGCATCAACAAATCGACTTTGCTTGAATGCTTTTGCTTTTTGCTGAATCTAGTATTGAACATAAATGAAAGGGAAAAAAATTATCTAACCTTTTGGAGTCCATAAGGGTCGATGAACAGCACTCCAGATCGACATATACCAAGAAGACATAAGAAACTGTTTATCGTCGACATGTACGGTCGAGTGGACAATTGGGATCTGATGAAAAGTTAATCCAGCAGCGAAAACCAATGAGTTGATATGTGGAACATAGAGAAAGAAAGAGAGTAGTGAAGGATAGAAACAATGTCCTCAATTCAAATATATAAAACATTGGTGATGTATACATAAATCTATTTGTGCATGATGGCGGTCACAAATTGACATTTGCAATTGCAGTTTGTGGACAATGAAAAGTTTTTTATTCCCCTTCTATTTTTCTACACTCGATATCTTCCATCTTATTTCACTGTTCAATTCTTTATCAACTTGTATGCATTCTGTACTATATTGTTACTGTTCAAGTGAGCTCTTGTATCTTTCGTTAGTGCAAGGGGGACAAGTAGGCAGGCACGAAAATAAATCGTACGATTGTACATTGTACAAACACACTTGTGTAGTTGGGTCTTACCTTAAGTTGAGAATGGAGAAAAAGGAATAAAATGCGAGAAAGAAAAACATGCAGGCAAATCCATACGAATGGAGCATGAATCCCCACCGGATCTCTAACCTGACAGTAGACACGTCAGGTGTATACAGCGGAGTGTGTGGAGTATCTCCGTTGAGTGAAGAGTCTGAGCAGTTTGGAGATTCTCGTGACAAAATGTAGTCCGAAGAAAAAGCTGAATCCGTAGAACTCGTATTATCTGCAATAAATAAAAAGCGAGGGTCAGCTTATATTTTGTTATATTCCTATAATCGATATCATCTTTTAAAATGCAATGTAATGGCTAGACTGAAACAAAGTTTAAATTCTGTTTTTTTTTAAATTTCAACACAGATCGCAAAAAAGAGAAAAGAAATTGTACAGGAGATAAAATATTAATGCGATAAAGCTATTTATAAACGGATTGGGCAGCTAAGCTGCTTAGTTGGAACAGTTTAAACTGCTATGCATACGCTTGATATTCAGTAAAAGGTTTACTGAAAGTAAAAAATTAAAAGTTGGTGTTCGAAAATATCTAGCAAGAAATTCTAGTCATATAGTTGGTATTAAACTACAAAAATCGAGTTTACTCATTTAAACGGAATTGAATCCAAATGAAGGCAGCATTCTATTATGAACTTGATACCTAATACAGATTACACCAATGAGCTATAAGCCATATCATATAACACACCCCTCATCAGAAATAAATGCCTTTGTGTTTTCCTTACGTTGATGAGGATGAATGATGATACAAAATGTTTCATTTTTAATAAAAAAAAGTACCTAGTCCGTAACTAGTATGAAATATCATACTTTTTTAAGCATGTCAAAGAAAACAGTAGTATTACTTGGAATTGAATAGAGGAATATACTATCCTATAACAATAATTTTTGCTCTACACAATTTTTCCAACAAAAAAGGCGCTGGATTTGTTGAGATTCTTTGTAAAAGAACTTTATATTCTCATTATTATTCCAGTTCTCTTCCTTTCCATTGAATATTATTCAATTTTGCATCTCCACGAGTATTATTATGATATTCTATTCGGTACAAAAATGGATGTCCTCGGAAATTTATTGATCTGACTTCTATAAGATTCGTTATCATATCTCAACTAAAACATGCGTTGATGGATGCTCGAATGGATTCAGAGTTTTTAAGTCGTTCGTTCCGTTTTTTTCGCAACTACTTTCAACAATGAACAGTCTGTCAGCGTCGTATTTAATTTCAAATTACAATATATGACTCACTTAATAGCAGTGCGGTGGTTAAAGTCATATTGCTTTCTAACTAGACAAAAGTTATGGGCAGGAAAGTTGTATACTGATGTACATGTTTTATGGACGTGATGTGGAAAGACTACTGATTCTATTCTACATACTAGACCTAATCAAAGGCACAATGCATTATTCTTCAGTTACGAAAAGATGAATTGCGCATTCCAAGTAATAAGTTTTTCAATCGACTCAACTAGGGAAGCGGAACAAGCGATTTTTTGGAATGAATTCTCCTCTTTCAATCTTCATCTCGTATTCTATTCAGTCTTCCGTGAAACTGTGTAATATACTTCTGGCAAATACATGCACAGCTCTTGGGTATTTACAGAAAATAGTTTTTTTTTACATTTTCATGCATATGTATGTGTTTCTGACAAAAAAAGTCATTATTTCCACTATAAGTCAGTCTTTTGTTAAAAAAGATAAGTCATAGATTTTTGGGTCATGGTTCACAGTCGCAATAACACTGTACAGTATACGAATACAAGTAGTTACATTTCACGGGAAAGTGTTGTCGACTTCTTACACAGCACATGCATTGATGACTTGACAAAACACGCTATACCAACAATCATTCGGATTGAATATGAATGAGTGGTTTCTACGTACCTTTCTTTTGGCTTGCTACCAGATATTCACCCTACAATAATGATGATGGCTATACGATGACATCAGTACACAGAGTCTGACTTTTACTGCACCTTTTTTTGGGCTGGAAATATTGAATGCAGATCATACAGACGGTTCAAGATCGATTTTCCATTTAACTACAAAATATATTGAGGAACTCATTTCAGTCCTCGATTTATATCAAGCTTTCACCTATTCAAATTAGTTTTCCTGTTTCATTTTTGCGCATTTTGTATAGCATGTAAATGTAAATGCCAGATTTCCTATGCAAAAAAAAAACTGAAAGTATCCCTGACTTATCTTGTGGGTACAGAATAGAATAAGGACGCAACAAAGTAGTTAGTTTGATCGACGGGTTGTGAATGCAATTTAATGCGTATCTACCTGAACCAGACGATAATGTACAGGCATTGGCATTAATACCCAGAATATTAATAGTGCTAGCCAAATTCAGAGTTAAAAGGTTGTGCTAGTAAGTTAATCAGTTAATGTCAAAGCGAGCAGCTAGCCTTATTTTATTGAAAGCTACGAAAGGAGGGCACAATTTAAAATGAGAATCTTTAATTTCCCAAAATATATATGTACAAGAGTTTTGTAAAAGAACATAGAAAGGAATACTCTAAACCGGAAACGTACGATACAAATATTTAGACAATTTTGTGTAAGTTTGTAAAACCTTGTCAAGAATTTATAGCTACAGGAGAAATGAGAAGACATTTACTTCCTTAATTCGTATTTAATCTCACAAGTGTAGTATACATGTATGTAATAAGTTATCAACTTAATTTAGTATAATACAAAAGTCTCCGTCTCAAACAAAGTACGCCCGTTTCCTGTCTTCAACTGAGGGAACAGAAGAGACCGACGGAAGTTTCTCAGGAACACAGTAACCATCAGGAGAAAGCAAAGTATTCCTAGTAATGAAAACTGTAAGCCTCCTTTCTCTTTGCTTTCTTCAAAATTTACATAAAGTTAATGTATTTTTAGATCCCACTACCCAAACTCTTCGATTAGATGTGAATATTTACAAAGACGAACCGTGCAGTAGTGAGGTGTTGTGGGCTGTACCATTTTTCTGCTCGTTTAGCTAACTTTTTTTACTAGGAATGCTAATATTTATAACATGTACTATCATCATTATATAGGTTACCTTTGACCCTTTCTTTTTTTCATCTATACTGACCTTACTTTTGTCGTTATTAAATGTAAAAACGAAGGATATCATTAGGAGCTGTTCCGTTGCAGCTGTTTTATGTATTTTTTCCGACAAAAACTTTTATGATTTTTAAGAAGTTGAACAAATGTTACGGTTATGTTATAAGTATACCTTGGTAAGTACAACCCGTTCAACTCAAGACGAAAAAAACTTTTTCCATTACAATGTTTAGATAGAATAATATGGAGAGTCTCCCTGAACCAGACCTTTTACAACAAAGTACCCTCCAACTGAAAGCAAAAAGGTCCACTGTGTAAAAATCCTCACACAACAACCATGTTCATCTGCATGAATTCATGTTAGCGAGTGTGTATTTAAGAATATTACATTCCATTGGTAATATGTAACATTATAATGTAAAAGAATGACTAAAAGAAGAGTTGCAATTTTGATTTTCATTTCATTCCCCTTCTGTGTCCACTTCTTGCTAACATTGACGGGTGGTGAAGGACAATTTTGTCATTTATTTACCAAGCCACAAACGCCAATATACGTAAAACCATCACTGCTAAATGCATGTATAACCACCAGTACCATCATGTCATGTCCACGGCTTGTCTGTTTTCACCGTTGGTATTTACAATAATAGTGGGAGTGTAGAGAGCAGTGTGGCTGATAAAGGTGTTTGGTTGGTGTTGATATTATGGCCAAGTGCTATTTATGAACGAAGGCAGGGAATATAATGAGGACTTCATTGAATCCCCTGGAGAGCTACATTTTCTATCATCTCATCGTCGTACCATCCTTCTTGCTACTGTTTCTTCTTCCTCAGATATGTGTTATTATTTTGGGTCTTGTATATAAACTTAAGTGCATTACCTACTCTGTTGACTTGTTGAAAGTTGGTGTGTGTGTGTGTGTGTGTGGTGAATGCTAGATTTTTTTTCATTCTTCATCACAACGACGATGAAGTTGAAGTACAATTTACATTGATATATACTTTCCTTCTCCCTATGCGAGCAGAGAAGAAAGTTTACTGGTGGTGAGAGTACATACACCTTGCAATTTTGCCATAAAAAACACAATCCATTCGAAAAAGTAAATGCAGTGAAAAGCACATCTATATATTCATAGACTTACGCGTGAGTGTGGAGGGAGATATGAGGGAGTGATGCGAAAGTGTGTGAGGGTGGAATAGTAGAGAAAATTGAATTACGTCTACGTCTCACAGTTTACCAGATATTAGTTGGTAGTTTCATTCGTGAAATAAGAGTGGCAGTTTTTTTCATGAACAAACCATATCATCAACAATGACCACGACGAAGCGAAGCAGCGAAGATGACGAAGGAAAATTAGTATATAAAAGTTGTTCTCATCGTAAATGAGAATTTGCAAGTTACATAATAATATAGTATTGCCCAACTAGAAAATATGCAACACTGTAGATACGTATTCGTAAGTTTCAGGAGCATGGTACATTTACACCGACAAAGAGATCTCTTTTTGAAAGCGTACGCAACAATAGATCACATCGTCCTGTGGGGATGTTTCACGGTAGTCCTACATGTACATATTTCTCATGACAAAACTTTTACTTTTGATAGCCATAAGTACAGTTTGATTTTCACATCAATTATGCTTCATTAGTCAACAATTTCTGCTAATATGTTCTTTTACTTGTGCGTTTGCAAAAAAAAATCAAAACGAACAAGTGAAGTAAAATATTATTATTGTTTATTTTATTGTGTACCTATTACTGTATGTAACACAATACCATTCAATAATGATATAAGAACTAATTGTAAGTATTTACGTTCACAAAAGAGAGGAGAGAGGGAAAGGGAATGAAATCTGATAAGACTCCCAATCAAATTCGATTCTAGAATCTTGATAATAAGCTCATCAAGTTGAGCTTCTGTTCTATTGGTGCTTCATTCATTCCACGAAAATAGTTGGGTACACACATTGTATTACCAACCATAGGGTAATTTTATCTACAATATCTGTACTCTCTTCCGCTGACGGCAACACTACAAATAAAATTAGCTAGAAGAAAAGAAAGAATTTGGTATCGAGAGAATAATAAACAAAAATTTGTTACATTTTGTATGGCAGTACTTTCACCTCCAAAGTACCTGCTTTGAATCGCGAGATTATATACAAGCCGAGGAGAGAGAAAGCAAAAGTAAAAGCAAGTGGAAATGTATGCAGAAGTGCACATTAGGCTCGGTAAACTAAATAAGTAAAGGAACATGACTTACCGTGGTTAGAACACATATTTCCGGCTTTTCTACTTGTTCTTCGCCACTTGTTGCAATAGTAGTAGACTACGAGTGGTAATATGTAGGAGTGCTGCTAGTGGTAGTAGTAAAAGTACTTCCACAATCGATTGTTGTTGAGAGAGGATTGTAATAAGTAAATGAAGAATGTAGTCGAGTGAATATCTCCTGAATTTGGCTTTATTTGGTTTTATGGTTTGGTAGAAGACGATGTATTTGGCGTGATCGTTGTATCCCTCTTTCTCATAGCTCGTCGTCTCGTTTATTTAGTGGACCGTTACTAATCCAAAATATGGGGAAATGGGGAGAAAACTGTTGTTTATTTGTTAGTAGGATGGGAAAGGATTATGGATGGGAAAACCTACTAACGAAACAACAATAATAGCGTTGCGTCCTCTTCAAGAAACAACTTTATTACCTTTATGGATTATTTATTGTAATAACTGGGATCAAAAAATTTCCGAGATGCTTCAAAACTAGTTTATGTAACCTCCTCCCTTTGAGTGCTGGATATGAAATGCATTATTCTGTTGTCCGTAAATATGTGCAAGCCATTCCATAACCATTCTCTCTGTGAAATATGCCATTGCAAATGGATAAAACACCACAATGGTCCATTTATTCATCATCGTCAGAATCAAAATAGCTTTAGACAATGTCATCTCCTTGACTGTTTTTGCTTTGCCAGCCTGGAAATACATCGTTGTTAGTAGAAAGCAACATACTGCTGTAGGGTAATGTTGAATGTTTTGAAGTGAGAATAATGTAGGAAGAAGAAACTTTGCTGGAATAAAACTTTTAGTCCTGTTAGTTTGTTAATGATGTGATCATTATCACTTGAGGAATACGGCTTTATGATGGTTATAAAATGAAGTTTGTTTACTCCTCTGTAAATGACGAGGGGATTGCTTTGTTTTTGTAAGCAACGATGTGGAGGTGTGGGAGATTTACAAGGATCCGATCGGAAAGAAGTTGGTATAGTTGAAGGAGACTCATGAATTGTTTAAGTATTCAGCTAAAATCGAGATGATTGGCACGATTCCAAATGATTCAGCCAGACAGACAGAGAATGTTAAATTTCAGATGGATGATGGTGATGATGATGATGGGTGTTCAAAACTAGTAGTGGCTTTACTCTCGTCATTGCTTCATCAGCACCATCCTGGGAGCAATTTTCTTCAATCCACTCAAGTAGATTCGAATAGCCTCTTCTCGTACTAGCAAAACTTGTCTGCTCACAGGTAAATATGGGAAGTTTTCTTGGTGGCATTTCTAAGCCATATTTGAGCTACATGAATGTATGTAGAGTTATTTATTTAGCTATTTCAGTACATGCTCATAGGTAGGTTGTGAGGTATCAAAAAGAAGATAAGAGGAAAATACTTGTGATGAGGATTGTGAAAGTGTAGTTTGTTCAACTGGCTCTTATTTACCATATACATATATACCTAGTTATATACAATACGTAACGTTGCTGGAAGGTTTTTTGCTTGGCTTGGGATGTTTTTTGGAGAGTTTGAAGGAAATGATGCTACGTTGTTTAGTCCTGGTTTGAATGTTTTCGAGGTTTCTCTACTGCTGCTGTGGAATCTTGATGGAATGAAAGTGGAAGTATTTTCAGCTACTTGGTAATATGATGTTATTTTGTTTGCTATTTTACTCTGCTTGCTTGTCTCTCGGGTAGATAGATGTGGGTAGGAGAACGTGATGAGTATTACTTTCTCTTGTTGATTTCGAAGCTACTGCTGCTGCTGCTTCTGTTGTTGATATGAATAAAGAAATGACATACACGCTGCTGCTCCTCGTACAACTGCGAAATAGCCAGGACATATAGTGCTTTCACCATTTTAATAACGACTGCCCCGAGAGCTCCAAAAATCTTCGTGCATTCAATCTGCAAGCAGACAATAATAATAAAATGCTTATATTTATTTTAGGGAATGTTTGCAAAATAATGTTTACAAGCGTGCATGTCACGTATGAGTCCTCAGTCTATTCTGCCTACTTTCCTTCATAAAGTTTGGAAAGCCTTTCCAGGAAAGGTTATATTAGTGTTTCTGTTATTGCTGATAGAAAAGTTTATCTTTGCCTGAAATCTTTTTTGACATTCTCACGTTTCTACTTTATCACAGAAGCAAATCAAACTTATTAACTTTTTAAAAGGAAACAATAAACTTTATTAACTTCATTCTACCTTCAATAATAATCTAGAAGTAAATGATACACAATGTCATTTAGCGTAATTTCATTGAAAAAACATGATTAATTTTGCAAACAGAGATCAGTAGTGGTAGCTATAAATATTTCCCTAGCTTTCGATTTCAGTGTCATTTTGCTGGGAAATTTGACGGTGGAATTTTGACAAATGGGTCATTATAATGCCATCATATCACACATACATGCATACATTTCAAAAGTTTAGTTGGGCAAAAGTTAGAAAGTTGGTAGCAAAAATATTCTATCATGCGGAAAGGTCACGTTCATTCCACGTGATGATAAACCGCTGCTGAATGGGACACATATTATATCTCATGTTGTTCTCATCCTAATTTTCCCCACTATTTTGCTTCTTCTGCATAACAAAGTACGAGTGCTAATACACGACTTTGTAATAATAATAACCCATTTTCTTGCTCATCAAATTCGATACAATCAACAGCAGCACTGCACTGGTGTTTGTATTGTGCGCAAAATTGATGCCTTTTATTTTTCAGCAGACTCTATAGTTTTGACGATGATGATGATGGATGGGGTACGATACATTTACATCACGTTGCAATAAGCTGTTCAACATAATAGGTTTTCATGTGTTTACTTTTCTAATGAAAGTTGACGGACAATGAGGGAGGAGAGAGAGAGGGGGGAGAGCGCTCGGGATGAGCACCTACAGAGACCCACATAATCATAATATTCAGTACATCCACCATCATTGCTTTCAACACCTCACATCATCATGCGAATATATTTAGTTTAGTAGGCGTACGGTTTAGCGAGAACATAAATGTGTCATGTTACACAAGTAAACAGAATGAAAATTTGAAAAGTAGGTAGTTTACATGAGCTAGCTCCACTTCATATCTTGTTATCGTTTCACGGGAAATGCTACATTGGCAAATAGAATTACTTTTGTGTGTGCTTACTTTGTGTAATTTTTTATCGGAGCAAATAAGACTTGTATTTATATCTGGAAAGCAATGTTTCTCCAATGGTATGCAGTTTTCTACTGGACAAATAAATAAATAATATGGTTTTATGAGAGAGCGTGCGCAGAATAAGTATTAGAAATAATGAAATAGCCAATAATCCTTGAGAGGGCGTCATGTTGAAGAGCAATGGAAATACATGGCTTATGCTGCTGAGTTTGAATTAAATCTGACAGACAAAAGATATTAAATGTGGGTATGTGTGTCGGTCGAAAAGTATTTTTTTTTGTACAACTCTCCAAAAGTTAGACTTGACCAATTGAAACGTAAAATACAGAGCAAGAAGGGCAGGAATTACAGATGACTGCAAATGAGCACCTTGTGCTTGCGGGAAACCAAAATTCTCTCATCTTCCAATAAATTAGTACTGACAGTGATTACACCCGGCTCAGTCCTGATTTTCACTTGGACCACACACTAAAGATTATGGGGATTTGGCACATAATAATTGAGGTTGGTTGGTTTTCAGATCCTTTTTATTATAGACTACTCACGCAAGCAGCAATGTGAATTCTGCTTGTGTACGACTGACGTGCCTCCAGAGAGCAATCTTAAATACCACAGGGAACAAGCGAATAAAAAATAAGAAGAAAGAGGACACCCGGATACCGGATGTAATTTAGTGTCTTCTGGATGGGATAGGACCTCTCTCCCTTTCCCCTGAAGTGTTCATACTCACGCATGCATACCGAGTAAAGAATGATAGGATTTAGTTTCTTTCACAAGAGTAAGTAGTGAAATGATATAGGAAGTTGTACAGACCCACACATTCTATAAGATTTCTTATTTTTTCCACTACTTTTTCACGTATCACACCTTTTCTAAAAATTGCATACTGAGAGAATATTATGTATTCTTCACCACACATTTGAAAAAATGCACAATCAATCAAAATTCGTACCTAAAAAAGATTACTTCATTTATAAATGCAATTTATTTATTGTGAATCTAATTGTCGTAGAGGGTAATATGGCTCCGTTAATATCAAAATGTTCCGAGTCTTAAGAACGCACTTTTACCTTTTGCATCGCAACTGGCATTGGTCTACTAGCTTATTTTCTTTAGTAATTTATGATATCTTAGGTCTCGCTTCATCTAACTCGGTTTTTTAGGGGAAGAAAAAAAAGGAGAAAAGGTACCACACACTTTCACGTCTCATCTCATCACTGCAAATGAAAGTTATTCGTGGTTCACGCCACATTATTTTTTTTTCCTTTTATTTAGTCGAAGATATAAGGAAAAAGGAAGCACTTACATATATGTAGTCGTATTATAAGTATTATTTTTATGGCTGCCTACTTTAAGCACCTATGCACTACGAATACGACTGGCTGCTATCTAATGTATGCAAATAATATGAAAAATAAGAACTCTGGGGAAAACGAAAAGGGTAACTGAATTACGAAAAAAGTCAACGAACCAACCTGTTATTTCCTTTTTGGTCGTTCAAGGTGAAATTTTAGAGCACACCCTAGACACACTGATCAAATTTTAGAGCATTCTCTTAAACAGAGAAAGAATTTATATACCTAGACCTAGATATATGTGTACATACACATGAAATATCTGCTTACTTTCACAGACAAACTAACCCAACTTTTCACAGGATCAGCATGAGAGGATGTAAATCAGTCAGAGAGTTATATAGAGCAAGAGGCTGGTAAAATTCCTAATTTTATCCTTTGCATTATGTTAGTGCTGAGTTGAGAAGCAAAGCAATGGTATAAAATGAGCATTTCACAAATAAAATTTTTCTGAGAGACGAAGCATGTTAAGTAGCATTACTAACTGCATAATATTCGACCTACTACCTGGGCTTTTACTCTGCTGGAATAAAACGGCAAGAAAGTTGAATCCTCAATTCTCATCTTATGTATATCTCCAGATTTCATACGCACACAAAACCTCTCTACATTCTACGCTTCTTTATATCCATTTTTTCGCTAGAATTAATTTAAAATTAAAATGTAATTTGTGAATGAGATCCCACAAGGTATAAAGGACTTGGGCATAATTTAATCATATTATTTTTCTGCTCAGTTGCATTTGCTTACGTCATTCCATTAAAATGACACATCCCTGCTGTCGCAATTTCCGTTACTTTACGCCACGACGATTTCTTCTAAAAATTTGTTCAGATGCGAGTGAGTACAGCTAACGAAATAAATTGCATTTTGTATATTGTGTAGAGGCAATTCACATTCCACACGATGAAAATTTTGGGTAAAGAAAAGGATATCTTTCACAGTTCAAAGGTTTTCGCCTATATAGTTATACATACATATAACCTGTTGAGCAACAAGGTTTACTTAATGATAGCAATCTTTATGCATACCTTTCACTTTGGAAGGATTACTCTTGCTCTCATGCAACATACGGAAGAGCATTGATGAAACACTTTTAGTGTTACAGTCATCACCATCATATCATCATCATGCCATCATCATGGATGATGTGCTGTCGTTGGAACTCGGTATAGATTTACTGCAAGGAAATGACTCACGCCTTTATCTTGTACGTCTACCCACTTTTCATTTTACAAAAGTACAATCCTGTCGCTGTCGTCCTGCTGTTTTGTATGAAGGTTACCAAACAAACATAACTTTTGCCTAATGAAGTGTGTAAAGCTGTCAAACGTGTAACTTGACTTTAAAATACAATCCCTCTTGGATGAAGAAGAAGAAAGCGACACATTCTGCACGAGAAAAATAAAAGTGAAATTTGAGTTGTCGTCTTTTGCTTTTACGTCAAAATAGTAATGGATTCAATGTTGAGTTTGTTGTTGTTTTAAATTGAAGGCTTGTTTGCCTATTGGGTGATAGAGAGTCTAGTTTTCATCGTTTACTTTTGGAATCTCTGAAAGTGATGTAGAAGGTAAGATGGTTTTCAATCATGTAACAAGTTCAACACGCCTTTTACTTTTTGATCCCAACTGATTGCTACAAATGTAGGAAAAACAGTTTGACTGACAGTTATCATCAACATACCTTATTCTTTTAAAACAAAAACGAGTTTTACTTACAGCTGGCATGATAAGTTGGAACACCACATCGTTCCACGCCTGAATACCAACCATTGAGCATTGAGTTTCTCCCATTGTCTTAGAGAGCTTTTCAAAATTTTATTTTTCAAATACTCGACGACGACAATCCTGCTACTAGAAACATTTATAGGTATGAAGTGCATGAAGTAAAACTTGATTTGGTTCTACAAATTTACGGGAAAGTTTTTCCTACTCCCCACGCTCTTAGTTTTCCACTGATGATGACATAAGATAATAAATACTCACAATTCCCATTTCACAATTTATCTACATTATTCTATGATCACAACTTTCACCAAAAAAACAAAGGCCGACGAAAGGCGACGGAGTCACAGAACGAGCCCTAACTCGGCGTGAACAATGAAAAATGTCCAGTTAGAAGGGACGATGTAAAAGTACGAAAAGGGTATAAAATTGGAACCCCTCCAGGTTTTCTATTATTCCGTCAGATTTACCATTTCAAATCTGTGTAGCAGGACCATCATCTGTATTAAAATCTGCGATCATGGACTTTCTATGGCTCCAGTAACATTATTTTTTATTTATTTATTTTTCTCTTTTCTAACCCATTTTTTGACTATGATAATATTCTCTTTCACTCTCCCTGTACATACGCATTATCTGTTTTTATAAAAGAGAGCATAGGTATGTATATGCATTGAAGGTTTCATGTAAGCATCCTTTCCTCCTCATTTACTTTGAATTTTCTTGGCTACATATCCAGGCCATATATCCGGCATACATTTTCGTTTATACATTTTGATCATTTTAGCCAGACCGTATTTATACACATCTCGCATAAAAATTAGACTAGACTCTACTACCATCTACTCAACAGCATGTGTCGCGTCCTTCCTTGTACAACCAACAGTAAGCACGAATAATGGTCGTTTTCTCCTATTCATTATTTCTTCACAAAATATGGCAAATAAATACCACCGCCAACGACGTAGAGATTTTAAGGCTCTTAAAAGTGCTCAAAAGCCATATGCATACCGTGGTGAAATGACACATGCTCAAGCGAGAGGAACGGACAAAGGCGGTAGCAACAAAACCAGGAGAAAAAAGAATTAAAGACTTGAGTAATATTAATGGCTGAGCTGGTAGCCGCTTCAGGGTATCCGATTTATGTACCTTATAAAAGGATATTACGTCCTTTCTTCCGTAAGCCTATTAGTAAACTCTGCCAGTTTAGATGCAAACCTTGTATACCACTAATATACCTAAACCGTAATATAATATACATTCTAATATCTACTAAAGCATCAGTAAGTGTCTTAACATCATAAAAACTATGCTCATAAATGTAAGAAAATAATACCAGAAAATAGACGGCATCTACAAGAGAGTGGAATATTAGTTGAAATTGACAATGTCTGTTACAAAAGCTACCTAAAAAATCCTTCTTGCAATTCAATTGCTCACAAACTCAACATAACCAAGTTATTCACCTACACGTTTTTCATCCATTCTCTAAGTACCTTTGTGCATCTCGTCTTTTTTTCCCTCGCTCTCTCTCTCTCTCTCTTCCACCCAATTTTGGTTTTCATAATGACTTGCCTAACGGCCCTGTATTCCCATTAAAAAGCTTTCCGTTACACTCTCCTTATAGTTTGTAGTTTAGCCGTGTCTCCTCGTATCGCATCAAATAAAAATATGTAGCAACAATAAAAACAACTATGCAATGGATCTAAGCACCTGCGCGCTTTCCAAATACTGTGTCTGTCTATTGTAAAGATATAGTCTCGTATGTTTATGACTAATAACGAGAGATTTAGGGCAATCTATATAAACACTCATGATGATGATGACGGCGATACAACATTGGCGATTATAACTATTGCACACGTACTTATTTAATTCTCAAGCAAGCAAAAGCGACCAAGACTAAAAGACCAATTGTGCATGCACATTTTTACTTACAAACTTTCATTTCCGCTTGCTGCCGTTCTAAAGTGACGATTTACTGTTGTATGTTCAGCCTTGAACAATGAAAATGTTGAAACGATGCGATGAAAAGGAAAGTTCCAAGTTCGCTGCTGCTGCTGTTGATGGTACTACTTTTCGATTAATTTTTCTTCTTCTTGTTTCTCCGTCGTTTTCCCAATATTAGCAATAACGATAATGACGATTACTACAGAAATGTAGCTGCGATTCAGAACTTGATGACGATGATAGTATGTAATGACGACTGTAATTACACTCTTTTTTTCTTTCCCTTCTTCTATTTCAGCAAAATAGCTATATTTGGTATAAAAAACCTTACTTTTGTTTCTGATAAACTCGGAAGCAGAGGATGGGGGTTTTGTTGCAGCTCACATGAACATACGTTCCTCCTTCACCGCTATAGAACTTACAGACAATGCATCGTTCGGTTATTTTGGTGGGGCAATGAAAGCGAGAACGGCATCTTGTTAGCAGATGTCGAGCAGCAGTTTTGAGAGGATGAACAATCGTAGATAGACCACCACTCCGTTTAAACAACCCCATTTTTGACCTTGTGCTCACTTCTGCTAATAGGATAATGTGGAAAGCTGAAATGAGTATAATAACTGTAGCAGAAGTGTCAGTATCACTGTTCAAATATTTACCCTTGTCATTTAAGAAAGCGAGCAAGAATTTGTGGCTTAGTGTTTATATCTAATTGCATAGGAGTCTGTTATCCAAAGAGAGAAATGATTTGAGTAATATTTTTTCAGAAACTCTTATTTCATACTGTTATTTTATCAAAAAACGAAAAGCTTTCACACTAAACATTCCCCTGATGATGATATAATATGAAGCTGACCATGATTGGAGAAGGTCGATCATATCAAAGAAATTGCCATTTTTATCTGATTGCTTGGCCTTATTCACAGCTTGTTTTATTGGTGTTGTTGATAAAAAAGTATTTGTATACCAATAGTATCTGCTTTCACCAAAAGGCGGTATGGTGTCAAACGATTAGGCGCAGTTTACGACGAGTATCCTGGAAAAGATGATGAACGAAATTTTGTAAGGATGTTATTACTAATATGTTATCAGCATTTCCACGATGATAACTCCCAACCCCATGAAATTATGTCCGGTCTATAAATAGAAGCAAAATGTAAAGTGGTCAGTGAAGCGATCAAACTGATATGAATAATATAAAACAGTACAAGGAGCACAAAAAGGTAGTACTTTATGTATGTAAAGGAACCAGCAAAGTTTTTCAAGATTTTTTTCCGTTTGTAACGTTTTTTCAATGAAGATAAAATGTTTAGAAATTTTCCCAAGTACAGACACAAGTGAAAAAAGGTTTATTTCATATTTTGAAACTACATAATTGCGCAATTCTCATTTTTACGTCTACGCTTCTTGCTCCATTTTTTCTAACTAATCTAACCAGAGAAATGCTACAAGAGTGGAAATGGAAAGACGGGGTTTGATCGTACTTGTCACTGTTGTTTATTATTATTCTGCTTTCTCTCTTCATCTTTCTCCGAGGCACAGCAAGCTTCCTTCACTTTTACATGCATGCATGAATGAATACATCTACTGAAACTAGTGAAAGTAAGTTTTTTTTAGCCAAGCACCAAGGAACTGGTTTTGCTCCAGCTGCCAAACTTTTGTACCTAGATGTACTCTAACTATATAGAGCTTCCTTTTCCTTGTAGTAAGTGTGAGAGGATTATATACCTACCTATGTACTTTGTTAAGATGATGATGATGTGCTGATGACGATGTTTCAGTCTTGGAGGTAATGATAATGATGACTTGAGCGAGTATAAAGTTTATTAGTAAGAAAATAAGTTGTGTGTATATCTACACCAGGCAATTTGTTATAAACTAGATACTACATGAATGAATGTGAAAAGTAAAGGGGAAGTCTGCTAACAAAAGAAGCAAAAATATATCATAATTTCAATATTCTGAAAATTCCATAGAATAATAATAGGAAAGAAAGATTATTCAATTCAAAAAAAATATGAAAATTGTTGTCATTTTCTCCGCGCCTTAGTTTGTTTAGTTACCCCCGGTCTAGGGTGCAAGTCCCCGTTTCATAGGATACCTTGTATCCAAAATTTCAAGAAAAATTTCAAGAGACAATGGATGTTTGAAATTTTGAATACAAGGTATCCTATGAAACGGGGACTTGCACCCTAGACCGGGGGTAACTAAACAAACTAAGGCGCGGAGAAAATGACAACAATTTTCATGTTTTTTTTAATTGAATAATCTTTCTTTCCTATTATTATTCTAAGGAAAATTCAACCTTTTTTTAGTATACCTTTTAATCGAGTTTGTGTACCTGCATAGAACAGTAGTGCGTGAAAGCGTGTACCTAAATAAAGCCTAGGTGATCCTGGTCATTTGACCGGAAGTATAAAAGGTGGCATGAACAGACTAACACCTCAGAAGTGTGGAAATCGAAATCAAGTGACAGCTCAATGCTAGCGGAAAATGAAGGCAGTCTGGCTACCAGTGATGATGATAATCATGTTGTGTTTTGGCAAAGCAATTTATTTCTGCTATATGTGATATCAGAAATATATAGCACAGTGTGCGTCTCACTTTTCCAAAGTACAAATACGGTAGGGTATTTAAATACATTTTTTTGAATTTCATTTTTGTGTACACTTGTCAATTTCATAAAAATGTGATCTAGACATGAGTTTCATCCATGTGTCGTACCATGCTATACCATACATTAAACCAAGTACAGAATAGAAAGAAATAATACAACTTACAATCCTTGCATTGTTCCAGAATTCCTTTGATCTGGAAAGGAATAAATATACCCTGCTGCTGCCTGGTTTGGTTTTGTGGTGTTTCTTGATGATGAATTATTATTAGTTTATTTGGTATCGTAGAACGAAGAATATTACATATTACTTGCATGTAATAGAAGCGGTGATTGTTATTAATATTATTTTTCAAAGAACGTCACCCCAAGTAAAAATAACACTTTAGATTCTGGGGATTATTTTGATTCATGAGATTTTTGTATACATGTAGAATATGAATGGTTTGGGGAATTACCATAATAAAAAATCAAACTGCCTCTCTCACACTAGCACACTGTTAAAAAGAACACTATCGCAATAAAGATAAATCTGTGGTGATGTGTGTTGCATGCATGTGAGTAAAGTGTACTGGTACTGGTACGTGTTTTTGATGATGTGAGTCCTTTTTGTCTACTAACGAATTATTCCTCAATTTATGGTCTCGTCTGCTCTGGTCTACGGCTGCCTCATGACTGTGTGTGACGGAACATTTTGAGATTGAATACTACACCACAACTTGAACAAGGCTCCACTGCCACTTTTACCACGATGCCGTTTGCTACTACTGTTGGCAGTGCTCACACAGACACTTTCCAGCTTGTGGGAAAAAGTAGAATGTGCCGAATATGTACCAAATCGCAACAAGCAGCAGAAAGGAAGCTCATCGCTGTTAAGCTGTGGGTCGAAAGAGAGTTCCACATTAGTCAGCACACCAAACAAGCGTTTCCATCCAAGAACACGGTTGATTTTGGTATTGCATGGTCATGGCACTGATGGTGGCAGTTGGAATTGTTGGAAAGGAAACACGCACTAGTCAGATTGGAAAAGACCATACAAAGCTTATAGTAGTCTACAGTTGTTGCAACAGCATTATATTCTTATCGCTTCCATCATTTGCCGTTCGGAATTCAATGGCTTTGACATGGCTTTACCAAGTCGTTTTTCGATCCTCTCTTTCTCCTTCACGCAGGGAGAGGCTGCAAGAGACATACACAAATAAACATACCAATGGAAAGAAGCATGCACGTTTTCCCAAAATTTTCTCTGCTTGCTTGACATGTAGTAATGGCAGTGCATTGACTTAAAGAAAGGAAGAAGCTTCACTTTTCATTAAATCCATCTGTACTTTTCTCTGAGATGTTCTATCCCAAGTTATATATCACGAACATGCCAAAATACCAAAGTCAAACCAACTACTTCTTTGAAATGATATCCGTTTCTTGCCTGAAACTAACAAAATTTGTCTGCTCTGTCTTTCCCAATTTCTATCTTCTTCCTTCTTTCTAGAAAGAGGAAGCAGACTGATGTGTGGGTACATTGAATGACTCTGAAAGTGATTTTCAATCACTAATAAAATACATCAGTATCAATAATTATGGTTACTAAATTGATTTCAATTTTTGGACATTAAACCAGACCACCAAGAAATTGTCAATGGAGTTGATAAAATGTCAGAGGACTTTCGCCAAATTATTAGATAGTTCGTATTGTCAATTGTATTAAATGACCTCCTTATGTAATAAAGCACTACATTCTCAAAGCAAGTCATAAATCTAATAAATAAAACCGTTTATCAATTAAAAATGTGTACAATCATAGCTGAATTCAATCATAATCAAAGTGGTTGTTCGAATGAAAATGAATTATTGTTATATGGCCAGATGTGAGAGCAAGGATTCTTAATCCCGCGTAAAATCTTACAAGAAGTAATGTTCCAATGATAATGATGAGAATTGACGTTATCTGTTTACTTTGTAGTTTTTTAAGTAAAACTAGACTTGACAAAGAGCTGGACTAACTAAAAAGTTTATATAACGCGTATGTTTTTTTTGTGAAAAAAGAAGAAAAAAACCGTGAGAAACGACGGTAGTACTAAGGGATTATCAAAGTCAATATAGCTCTCGCTTTGAACTCAGCTTAGGAAGGAGACTTGTTTTTTCTTGAGAGTACTGCTTACATCTCTCTTAATCTTTATACTTAATTTTCAAACATTTAAAATAGAAAATCCTTAAAGAATGAGAGCCTGAAACAACAATTTCAAAAGCTCTATGCAAATGGAATTGTACTCGATAAAATCAGGTACGATGATAAGAAACAAAGAGAAAGTAAACGAGTAGAAAAGTGAAATCAGATAGTCGAGGCATAATATAGTATTGTACACATGAAAAATTGGATCATTTGAAGGGGTATAACTCACAGGCAGTGGTGACAATGGTATCCTCGAGTGAGGATGAAGAAAAAATGGATGCAAAACTGAATGATAGTGTAGTTGTAGTTTATATCTTTTATGTGCTTTTCTGCACATAATACTTCATCCCGACCATACTACTCTCCCATTTGGTCCATCCATATGTTATAAGTGTTTTGTTTATAAAGAACAAACTTTTATGCGTATGTTCTCATCATCTTTTTGTGTTTTCCTTTCCTCACCAACGGTAAAATTACCCTCGGGAGTTGTTTTTGTGCTACAGTGAGAGACACAAAAACGTTGGTTCAAAACTGTGGAAAGCAAAACTGTGTTTGAAATGCAACGTTCACATGCATGCATGCATGAGCTCACAAAAAACTCCAATTTACTTTATACAAGCTTTGAGAAAAAATGAGGTTTCCATAAAACTCTCTTGTACTGTAGCCTAAATTTAGGGTAGAAGAAGAGTGAGGAATTAAACTGCTTGAGAGGAGTAAGATTGAAGAAAAAGAAAAACAACTGTCGTTAGCTTGATCTGCTTTATCAAGTGAAGTGGAAGTTTGTACAGGTAGCAAGATCTTCTTGAGATCTTGAGCGCGTGCATGTTGAGAGAAATGACTTTTACAAAATCAGCGCTAGACACTAGACTAAAACCACGCATGATGTATTATTTAGGTAGCTGTTTTCTTTTATCTTTCTGCGTACATTATTTAAAAGTACACTCGCACTCTTTCTTCTCGAGTTTTTAAATTTTCCTTCTTAAGACAAAGTTTATCTATTCCATACAAAAATACTTTGTTTCTAGTCCCTTACTCTGATTTTGTACCATTTTTGCAACAACCTCCGTCAATGTCATGTGTGAGGATTACACGGACGGGACCCCAACCTTATGGTGAGATCGTCCGCCTTTTATCTATGAATTTGATACTAGAAAAAAGAACACTTCTATAATGTATGGGAGTGCTAGGTAGGTTCTAATTTTTCTGTGCCAAAAGAAAAATGTACATACAGTGAGGACTCGTCGTTGTTATCATCTTCATGTGGTCCTAATTTTTATTATATCATCATCAACATTGTGTGATTCAGAGAAACAAGTACAGCTTATTACGGAAGGATGTATCCAACCAAACGATGAAATCCACATATTTCGTACGGTTCAAGCCATGTGGTTTTAAAACCTGCCTTAATGAATTCTATTTTAGTTTTGCAAAGAAAGACACAAGTAAAATGTCAATGTCGCATTATACCGTCTTACTGTCGTGTAAAAATTGAGTGGGGAATAGGGATTGAGGACGCAGGGAAACACTCATAAATCGTGTTGTGTGATGGTACATTCATGACTTTTTACAAACAAATACAATTTATGCCTTATATTTTTTATAACAGCAAATATACTTGCAAGATCGTTGATACAGTCCTTACTCCTTACCGATACATAAAAGCTAATAATAAAAGTCCAGAAAACAGGAAATCTATTCAGGTGAAGTACAATATTATACGTAATAAAATTTTCAGTCAATCCTTTTAAATAAGATTTGAACAGGTGTATGGAAGTAGAAAATTCAGATAGCAAAAAAGCCGCTGACGTTGCTTCAATTAGAGTTTTGAAATCGAGGGACAGTCAAAATATTCAAAATAATTCGATTGCATATTATTTATAGTAGCCTAATTTTTGTGGCAAGCAGAATGTCCAATGACTAAATACAATTGATATTGATATTTACTGCTTGTTGAAAATACTGATTCAGATTGTTTTCAGATAGATTTCTGATTCTATTTGCTTATTTTTGTACTAATTTTGAAAACTACCCATTTAATGGATTCGTTCCGACTAATAAAGACAGACGGACATTCATTGCAGACTGCAAAGAGTTGTATCATTGATTCTACTTGTTGTAAGTTCAGTAGCGCGTTTTTACAAGAGCTCGTTTTTGAAAGAATAGGAAAGGATATTAGAAAAAAGGTTTGCTTTTGTGCTTAGCACGCTTCTAACGACAGAGCATACTAAAACGAAACTAGACTAAAAAATAAGCTTCTTTTTGCCAACTACAGCAAACGATGATGTCAGGTTGGAGTTTGGTAGTTAGAGCGTAGTGAAGAGAAAATTTGAACGCTTGCGCTTCCTTTTATCTTCACTTTCCAGTTTCTATCATCCTCATATCCATCCAGCTTGCAAGCAACTCTAATAGTCACATATAATAATATGTAGGTTATATGCACATCATCCACTGCAAAAGGAAAAAAAGCAACAGCAGACAGTCGACTATTTTCTTGCCAGCTTGTTCATTTTCACCGACACTGGTTTTGCTGGATGGCATCTTCGCTCCCTTCCCCTCTCTCTCTCTCTCTGGAGTGTTTCACTTGCATCTGGTTGAACCATTTTGTGGTGAGTAAAGAAGACTTACATATATGCATGCTCTCTTAGTCATTTCATAAGGAAAGAGAAGAAATGATGGAAATAATGCCTTAATACGTTTCTCTTTAAAAATTGAGAGAAGGGAAAATAAGAGTAAACGGGTGGAATGGATGTGTGCATGTAAATGGGAAAGGAAACGAGGAGACAGAAGAACAGGATTATTTTGCAATATCATCGCTCGCAAAGCAGAAAATGAGGATGAAACGCTATACGACTGGTAAAAGGGAAGAGTAAAAGCAGTGTAGAAAATCGCATTTGAAGAAAGCCTGCAATGTGTGCTCCAACAATATTTGAAGAGGCGGGTACTGTTCAATGTAAAATGGCAGTGCTTCTTGTTCTTTTACATAATATGTATATTATATCATGATAGCATTTTATGAAAGGCAAAAGTGAAAACGGTTTTTGGAAAAGTATTTTTGTTTGCAGTCCTTTCAGTTGAGTTGGAGGTGCAAATATGTACAATGTTTACGAGATGGGTTAAACATGTTCGTAGAAATGACATGACATATAATATGATGATACTACTTATTGCCCACAAGACAGAGAAGCATTATGCATATAAGAGGTAAATATTCTCCATCATCCATCATGTTTTTTCTTCTAGTTTATCTAAATATTTTACGATTGGCGTATCAGAAATATTTTGGAACAATAGAATAGGTAGATTTTTTAAACAGCTATATTCCAACCAAGTGAAGGTTACGAGTAGTATTGGGATCAAGATCAAGTAGATCAAGCTCCATATGACCTTTTCAAATAACCATACGGGTGGAATGAAGCTCGTAAAGTGGTAGAAAGATCTATTATAGAATCTCTGGGGATTTAAAATTTCAATTCATGCCTTTGTGAATTTTTACATCGAAATTGGTCGAGTTTTTGTCATTCATCTTTGTACTTTTTGTTCAAACGGATTTATACAATAAATCTTTCAGATATTTGAGAGCGGAAGGGAGTCGTCCACGTTTAGATGATAATGAGATGGGAAGGTAAAAGGCTGAAATGGTTTGAGTACAAAAAGAGAACAGAAGGAAAGATGACGTGTATATTTAATCAAATGGAAAACGAAATCTGGTTCTGTCTTACTAGTTTCCTTACAACTTACTACTATAAATGCTAAACCACAACAATTCTTTGAAAATCGTTGCAGTGACGCCCAAAAGACAAGCAAGCTTCTTTGCACATCCATCTTTAACTTGTACTCCACTCCTTCTGCTGAAATATAAATGGATTGCTTTATCGATTCTCAAGGACGCGCAAGAAGTCCTCCGTCATGAGTCATGACATTTTGCTTGATGTAATGTATGTGTGTAAAAAGCTGCTAGTATTTCGACTCGGGGTCTTCTCTACTGAAAAGAGATTATCATTTCCTTCCAAATAGTATTTAGTGTCTCACACATACGACATAGACAACAGTAGCAAAAACTATGGGGTGGTAGTCGAAAAGGCAGTGTTTTTTCTTCTTTTCCTCAGTTTTCTCTACACAGCATTATTACCTCAAAGATAGCAAGTGAATATAAGAGAAGAGGTATGTGTGTGTGTGTGTGTGTGAGAGAGAGAGAGAGAGAGCTGTCAGTAAAAGTGCAAAAGTGAAAGCTGAGTTTAACTCAGCAAGATAGGACTACTGGCTGGAGGAGGATCCCTTTGATGATTATGATTACACAAGGAGATCACACAGAGGAGAAAATATGCTCTAGTGAAAAACTTGTTACAAACAAACCTGATAAAAGAGATGTGCTAACTGCTAACATAACCTGTCCTGAATGGTCTCACAATTTTGCTGGAAGTGATAATAATAATGATAAGGGTATACAAGAGTATTAAACCCAATCTAAACTGTAATGACTTTGATGACAACGCGATGACAATCAAATGAGGATGTGATGAAAGTACAATGTAAGGTGGCGTAATCTAAAAAATTCACGGGCTTACATTAGTTGGATTTACAAGAACAATAATAATATTGGTATAGTTTATAATTATAATGTGTATGTTCTGTATAATTATTAGTGTTTACCTCATATGCATCCATTTACGCGTTCAATCAAGTTGTCAGTAATAGACCACCACTACTCACTTAATGAAGGCGATGACGATGGGAAATAGGAGCGATTAAGGTATTTTTGCTCAGCTAAGCGTTCCTATTGATCCATGTGCAAATAAAAAACCATCAAATACCTAGTATGTTATAACTGGGTCAATTATACCTTGCCTTTTAATTGGCTTGTCTTTTTACATTGTCAACAGCCTACTAGCTTTCTCAAGAGATACAATATGTAATATGAAAAAAGTGAGATAAAATGCACGTATATTTACAAAGCAATATTTTATGACTCTAAAGGCACAAGGCATTTTTACCGTTGGTGAGTAAATTGGATTGAATGTCATAGACGTCTACATTGTTTGCATGAAAGTCCACGAATGCTT
>JAHZMZ010001718.1:0-10691 GCA_027743805.1 Lepidocyrtoides sp. E14
CTTCTGTATATATATTTTTTTTTTCTTAAGCCTTTTTCTCTATGGATCTCTTGTATTGTAACTACTATGATATGATGTTTAATGATCTGCAATAAAAACGGATGAATGAATGAAAATACAGTTAAAGAGATGAAACCATTATTACTATTGCTGTTGGCCTGGCCTACTTCGCATCCATCATTGGTGAAAATCGGCAATGTTTGAAAAAGATTTGCTAAAAAGACTTACAGATAAAAACTAAAAAAAAGTCGGGCCTTCTTCTTGGGCGCAATAAAGAAAGACCAATAAACGAAACAGCAGCAGCAGCAGCAGAGGCAATAGTTTTAATGGCACTGTCTTACAACCCTTCCCTCTTTGATGCTTAACCAGTCCATTTTAGATGGAACATGGGATGTAAAAAGTGCTTGGTTTTATTGTCCGAGTATGAATTCAAGAGATTATGTGTAGTGCCATGCTATGATATTGATAACAGGGATACTCAATACTCTTGCTCACTTACATACGTTTTCAAAATTATTGTAAGCATTGTTGTCTTTTTTACAACAGCATTGTAAAGGGATTACATATGCTATAACGGAAATAAGTTTTTTAAAGACAGTGATTTTTCAATGTAATCCTCCGGCAACACTTTTATTAATGCGTAGGCACTCAAAATTTACGAAAATTCAGTAAACGAAATCCCAATTTCCACGATTCTCTGTCGTTACGTTGATTAATACCAGTTAAGTAATTTAGTGTGAGCCTACGGTAATAAAGAAAGCTCACATTGCTCAAATGATACTACGAAAACATAATTTCATGTATTTGGTTTCGTAAACAAGATGACTAAGTGAGAATACGAAAGAGAGAAAGTGAGATGTGACTGGGCAACTAAATGTGCTTTCTCCTTCGGGATCATACTCGCAGAAGTAATGTCAGTTTTCATAACCCGTGCTCGAGGTCATTATTAACTCCAGGAATTAATCTGTATGAACAGACATTATCATCATCCCACCGCATATTACTTTCTAGTGTAGGCATTTAATGCGCTTTCTTATGAACGAAAATGAAGAGATGATATAAAACTGGTTAATAATAAATATTTGATGAATGAGCAGGTCATGGGGACACTTTCATAGCACATTTACTACGTCAAGTATGTAAGTATTGTACTCGTAGTAATAGTTTCATTATTTACATAGTTTATGAATCAGGTTATGTAACGCAGTAGTAGTAGAAGTAGTATGCATCGCTATGCGCAATAAAATATTCCTTGGTGTAAGTGTGTGTGTCTCCTTTTGAGCCGGTACTTGACTATGTACACGTGAATCAAAGTAAGCTTTCACAACCCAGAAAGTCGGGTTCTATACTATTCTTGTCAAAAACATATTGCTTCACAGGCACAAAATTATGCAAATGTGAGATTTGTCAGCAGAGTGAGGAGAAAGGGGGAGTATAAAGGAATATGAAATGAAAGGGTTGCTGCTTGTTGTTAAACATTAATTAAATGTCACAGAGAACATGTGTAGTAGTTTGAAATGGCTGTAGTAGAAATAATATGCGTTTAACGTTAAAAATACAACATTTATTCGGTCTGCTGCTGCTGCTGCTGGTGGCGCAAGCAAAGTAGTTTGTCTTGTAGGCATATTATACTCCACATCTTTCTGTAATTTATACACCACGACGACTACTTGATGATGCAGAATGGAAAATTGATGCGAGTAATAATAATAACATAAAGAAGAGGATTCTATATATAGATGCTTCACAGTATCAGGTAGTGAAAGTGAGAGAAGTCATGTGTGTAGTGAAAAAGAGAATAGGTATTAGGCACAGGACACGACAGTGTAAAAGTTTAGATTTCCCAATGGAATACCTCATGTACTCACTAGCACAAGTCTGGTACAGTCGAGCTACACGCACGCTTATACATAAGGGGAGGAGAAAAAGAAGAAGAAAAAAAATAGAAAATTGTAGACGTTAGCAGTAAATTGTTGTCCCCCACAGTGCGGATTGAAATGTATTCATTGCACAGAAGAAAGGTATAGTAATAATATGTAAAATGGTGAAAAGGCTCATAGGGTGATATTACTAAACTTCAAAGGGAATATATATACTCTACTGAATTTTTTCAGATTTCTCATGATTTCATTTCACCTTGGGTAAATCTTTTGCGAAGGAAAGGGATTTAACATTTTTTGGTAAAAACAAGATTCTGAAAGCGGATCTATTTCTTTTTTCTCTGTTTATTTTTCTTCTATACTCTGTACTCAAAACTTTACCTTACTACCAAGAAACAGCTCAGTATGGACAAAATCTTTTTGATTTTCTTCTGTAATATGTTTTGAGCTCAGAGATAGAATGGTGTATAAATAAACAACACAAAGAATAACATTCAGTGATGCATGATTGAATGACTGAATTGACAAATCTGTTTTAGTTACTAGTTGTGTAGATATTATTGTAGGTAGGTATATAAAATATGAAGTGAGAGTTTGTTAGCATTTTTTGGTATTCAGTTTCAATTACCAACCTGCCGCATAAAAATCTTTACGTATATTGAATTCCAATAAGTCCAATAACTTTTTAGTCCCATTGTATATAACTGTAAAGACGTTTGGATATTGGAAAATGGAGCGGGAGCTTCTAACTTTTGGCTGAATTGGTATTTTTCTAAGAATTGCCTTGTATTCCAATGAATGAAGCCAGGATGCATGCATAATATACGTAGGTACTTTTATGTATGTTCCTTCTATTTCTCATGTGCTCTCCGTGTCGTCCTGTCATGAACATAAACTGTGCACGTTCTTTAATACAAAATTCCTAACGAGGACAGTGAACCTAAAAGTGTCATGCAACTTTAATTCTAAATTACAATTCAATACAAAGCTTCAAGATTTTCTTGTGCATTGTGGGTTGATGGTCTTTTAGTCTTTGTTCTCAAGTACTTTTTTTTTAAAAAAATGCTTGCTTGTTTGTATAAAACATGAGTAAAGTGTGGGTCTATCTTTCTGGAAAAAAAACCTTCAAGTAAAGCGCAAACAAGAAATTATAAGAAATATCAACCCTTTCATTTATTTTTCATGAAAGTTTCCCATTTCCATACACTTTTATGCTCCAGTTTCATGAAGACAATGCCCTTAGACAATTGGTCGTCGGTTGACCTGGAATTCATGGCTTGCTTTGTTGGAACGATTTCTGGAAAATTTAAATATCCAAGAACGGATGCGGATGTAGGTGCTACATATAGGCGTATAGGTATGTACATATATATTTCCATATCATGTACAGAATTATTTGTACTTTATCTTCGTCACTAAATTCGAATAGAAATACTTGACTTGCATGAGCCTTCCCCGGATAAATGTGAATGAACAATGGAAGTTGAAAAAATAACATGTTTAAATTCCATGTTTGAACAACACGACTTGTAGCAACCATAAAACACGTAGATTAAAAAGATATATTATGGTGGTTACACGGTGGCGGAACAAGTGAAAATGTTCATGATCACAATTCACAACTTAACAACAATACATTTTTTTCAAAGCTTTTGTTATTGATATGCATGAAAACAAAAGTGGATTCCTCCAAGACAAGCATAATAATATATAGGTTAGACTACACACGTGGCAACTTCAGCGAGCATGGCTAAAATAATATATTATGAGCCTCTATTGTCTATGCCACAATCTGTAATATGTAAATGGCCGTAGGAGGAAGTGGTAAACGGGACATGAATAAATATTAGCAAGCGGAAAAGAAAGGACAGTTGTGTCAAAACAGAATCCAATCCGTTTCAGATTTATTTTCTATTTACGAATAAGTATGCAGAGCTATGATATGCAACAGCGTAGGCACTTGTACCCCAAAAAAAAAACTTTAGAATTTTATTTTATTACTTTCTAGTCCTCTTCTTCCTTTCTCCACATTTTTATATCATATATTATTATTATTCTGTAGATATAACATATACGCAAACAAATTCAAGTTGGTCTGATTTTAGCCAAATTTGATTCACTTTCAGATCCCCCAAGTCATTCAAGAAAAGGCACCAACAAGCCAACTTATAGCTTAGTAGACTGTTGCTCTGCTGCTGGTAGGCTTTTGATGTAGAAGAACGTGGAACAAAAGAGCTTTTGTTCTCTACTTCCACTGCTTTACGCGCTGTTCTTTGCTTCAGTCACTCACTGTCATTTTACTTGCCCGTTTTCACCCAGACACGCTCAGAAAGTAAATAAGTCTCACGGGTACAAATATATGAGATGTGATACAAGAAGCGAAGACTAGCAATAATAACAATAATTTGTCGCTTTCAAGAGTTATTATTGCTGAGGGATGTGCACATTTACCTCTACACACACACACACACAACATACTTTTAAAGTTATTACATACATGCAATAATAATAAACTAGTACGGCGGTCCTTTTGGATATGAAAAGTAAAAAAAATATAAGTACAATATTGTTGGATGGTTATGATGATGATGATGTCTAATAAACATTGTGTTGCTGCTGTGTGGCATGCCAAATGTCTACTTGAGTTTCCTACTTATTGCTCGCCTATATTCTAGGAAGAGCGACCACAAGAGCAGTTTTGATATCATTTCGCTAACAAGGCAGAACTGTGACAAATTTGGCGAAGAAAATGAGAGGGTTTCTTTTTGCAAGAGAAATGCCTATACATATTATTATCATCAGCATTGTAATTCCTTCGTCAGTTAGAAACACAGAAACAACTGCAATACAGCTTCTTTGGCATACGTACAAAATTGGTGTTAGCGCAGTTTGTGTGTAGTAAGCAATTTCACTGACTTCTAATTGTAACAGTAAATACGGCTGTTAATAAGAGCGGAATGCGAGAAGGACGACATGGCATGTTGTGCCTTTCACTATATGGACTCTTTTTCTGCATAAGGAACTTCCGGAGGGATACTAGTGATGATGATAGTTTAGGGATGTCACAGTCTTCAAATACTACCACTATCATCATCATGACTATATATTCTTAAAAAGTCAAGGAGTGTCCTTTACTGTTAGTGTGCTGCTGGTGGGCGTACATATATTATGTTTGCACAAATACAGTGTGTATTTACTTTATAATATTTATATGCCACGAATAGTATACGAAGGACTAAAAATTAAAGTAGTAAATACAACCAATAATAATAAAATGTATTAAGGAGGAAACACAAAGTGAGTAAATAAGATTTAATGAACTGGGAATGTTGTTTGCTGAGGACTACTAGTTCTGAATACTGATGATGACATAAAGATTTCTCATAACAGTGTAGAATAAGAATAAAAGGGAAAAGGACACACTTCCTTTAGATTACTACGTGCTTCAGAGAAGAATTGTAGTAGTAGACTAGACTAAGACCGGGACTGTGTCGAGTTGTTTGTAGCAGCGAATGAGTTACTTATTTACTGCTTTATTCTGATCTTTCCTCGAATGGGAAGATTGGAATGTTTCAGCAAAGCAGGAAATGAAAAATGCTAGAATTAAGTTTACTCGGATTAGATTTATGTGTTCAGTTTCGCAACAGCTTCATCTTTATTCACGACAATTTCGTAGCTATTTGCTTTAATTTAAGTACAAAAAAAGATTTTACCCCTTTAAATAAAACAAGAGGAACCAAGAGAGTCATCTAATTTGGATAGGTACATTGCATAAAATAGTTTTAGTTTGCAACTTTTGGAGCATTAACATTTTAAGGGGATGTAATTAAAGTAGTTCGCCTATTTGAATAAAAAAATTGCAACTCTTTCAAATCTGATCCAGAATAACTGTATTTCAAACCATTTTAAATTTCACCTCCTTATCACGCATTGAATGAAAAAAGGTTCATGAAAAAATGATTGGTTTGCAGTTCACATTTATGCTTAAATCATCACTCAATTTTAATTGTACCGACGTTGCACTGATTGTCTGTTTGCATAAGAGAACGGTAGAATTGGCATTACCACCACCGTGAATGGAAATAACTTCAATAGCTTCCAAATATTTATTTATTTTCTTTCAACCGTGAATTCAAACAGCTTAATACGATATGAACTTACACGCGTAATCATCAACAATATATCGCGCTAATTATAAGAGAAAATTTGTCTTCAACTGTCACCTGAACTGAATTTAAACCGAAGCCTACTTGAATTTGAAGAAGAAGCGATGTAATATTATCTGTCACACATTTAAAAGATAAAATGCATACATTTCTACTTCATTAGTGATATTAATAGTAGAACTGGTAAAAATATACGACTATAACGAGTGTGTGTATTATGCAGATAACAGACAACTTTGTGTTTGCATATTGTACATATCTGAGGGAAACTCAAAACTATGCAGCTTTTGATCGCTGACCCATGTCTATTAATTACATTTTTTGTTCTAGAACGATGTGTTCAAAAAGAAAATCTAGCAAAGCGTAAGATATTAGGGGGTGTCAAGTTAGACTGAAAAGTGACTGAAAAGTGACTTTGACTTATCATCCACCATAGATTTGGCTGAAATTTTGGCGCGAAATTTAAAAAGTTCGGCTTTTCAACCATCTCAAATTAAGCTACTTTGGAGTGACTTTTTTTGTAAATAAACGCTTTTTCGCCTGCGCATCGGCAGCTGTTCGGTAGTTCGTCATTTTTCTCTCTCAAGGTTCGGTTCAATAAAGTTGCGCCTCAGTAACTGACATTTTTGACTTCTTTTAATTGGTAATATGAAGAAGACAAAAATGCCACCAAAGAAAGTGCCAAAAGTATTATTCGACCATAACTTCCGGGATTTAAATAGATCCAGAAGTTTCAAGTGGGAGCCATTTCACATGAATATGGCTATGTATGTCCGTGAAAACTATGAACGCTACAAGGTACGTTATTTTTATTTATTTATTATCTTACTACAGTTAAAATGAGCACAAATTTATATGAAACGTAATTATCCATTAATTAATGTTGTTTGTTTGTTCCGTGTTCAATTTCAGAATGCAGCTCGAAAGATTGGATTCTACCGTGAAATGCGCGACGCATTAAATATCACATGTACTGACGTTCAGTTGAAAAATGGTTTCTACTCGTTTTTAAAGAAGTATACGGACATCAAAATAAAACTGAACTCCTCCGGTTTTGGAATAGACCCGGAGAAGGATCGGACTCTGGAGAAGGGCAAGAGCAATTGAAACCGTTTTATAAATATTTTAAAGGAAGGGACCGGTGATACATATCCAATAAGTCCTTTACATTAAATTATAAAACAGGCTGGATTCTGCATCAATGTCCTTACTACGACATTTTGGATGAGGTCATGGCTACTCGGCCCAATGTGTCGCCACCTTGCATTGTTTCCACTATGTCGGTTGGTGTACCACCTGAAGATACAGTAAACTTAAATTCAACTCTTAAGTTTAAATGAATGCTGCAAAGTTCATGTACTTTCAACACGGAGTGTAGCAATTGCATATGTGTATATTTAACAGGAAACACGGAGTGTATCAATTGCATATGTGTATATTTAACAGGCTGATTCTTTGGGAGCTGAAGATCAAGGTGAACTAAGAGCAGGCGAGAACCTCGGTGCGGAAACGGACTGTGCTGGCGATAACTCCAACTACAGTGACAAAGAGGAGTTGCTGGATCCGGAGGGTTCTGTCGAAGATGAGGAGACTTTTGACTCAGTTGGTCCAAAAATCTCCGATGAAAATGCCAAGACGACTATGTATGTACGAAAAGCCCTGTCAGGTATTGATATGAAACGGCGAGATCAATTGTCCACCAAAACCCCGATGGGCATGTTTGCAAAAGTAATGGAAGAAAAAACATCTCAAATGGTGAAAGTGGAGCAGGAAAAACTTCAACTAGAACGTATTCGATTTGAGTCAGAGGAGAAACTTGCGAATGAAAGAAATGAGTTGGAACGTATCAAGGTATACATGCAATATTTCATAAGTTTATTACGCTAAAGCAACATTTCAATTTTATTGAAATAACTGTAACGCTTTAAAATTCAGGTAAAATCCCAGATCGACATGGAGAACCGAAGATTGGAATTAGAAGCGGAAAAGAGACTTGAGCGTCAAGCTGATCGAAACCATGAACTGAAATTACTCGAAATGAAACATGATTTCGAATTAAAAAAAGTACAACTGACGTTACAAAATAAATGATGTATCTGTCGACAACGATGAATAAATTTGTAATAAAGCCTCTCGTTTAAAGTGTCCTTTCTTAGTTGGCTGTATGTTTAAGTCATCGAGCTGTTCTTCAGGTACTTCTGGTTCGTCTAAGTTTTCAATCCACTCATCCTCATCCAATAAAAAATTATGAAGCACAGCACATGCATGTGTCCAGTTGCACACATGTTTATGACCTTTATCTGCTGTAACAACAAGTCGTAAATCGGTAAGACTCTTGAATCGTCCTTTCAAAATACCAATTGTATGCTCAACCTTGACCCTTTCTGCTGAAATGTGACGATTGAACCGTTTCTAATTTTTATGACCTTTATCTGCGGTAACAACAAGTCGTAAATCGGTAAGACTCTTGAATCGTCCTTTCAAAATACCAATTGTATGCTCAACCTTGACCCTTTCTGCTGAAATGTGACGATTGAACCGCTTCTGTACCAAAGATCGCCCTGTTCCCGATCGTCGGTATGGTACGATTACAGTTTCCGTTAAAGTATACGCTGAGTCACCAACTAGGAACTCTCCGTCTGTGAAGTACAATTCTGGGTGAACTCCTAATGGACATGAGTTGTACACTTTGGCGTCATGGACACTTCCGGGGTAACCTATGAACAAATCCAATATCCTCCTCCGATAAGTCGCACACTATTTGCGCCTGCATGCAGTAATGCTTCTTTCGTGACCAATACGTTTCCTTATTCTCAATTGGAGCTTGCGAGAAGATAACATCGGTGCCATCTACAAAACCAATGCACTTTGGAAGGAGTCTTACTGCCATTTCTTCGCCAATTCTTTTTCGCTCCATTTGATTCGGCCAGCTGATAAATTTTGGACTCATTTTTATGATTGCATTAATCACTCGTTCTGTGATACTGCACACCGTTCCATGACCGACATCAAACTTGGCCGCAACCTGACTTAAGCTCGCTGCATTGCCATGCATTCCAAACCGATATAGGGCTACTGCCAATTGGACATGAACCGGATGTTGGAACCTGCTGTCAAGGTCACCTGGTTTAAAATTAGAAATAAGACTAAGTTAAGTCCAAAAAACACCAAAAGAACGAACGATTTACCTGTTAGCAAATTACACAGTCTCCAGAAAGCTGTACGGCTCATTCTAAAATGAGTCTTAAAAAGGTGAGAGTTGTAATTGGGATCCAAGATGGCCGTCATCCACCATAAGTTGTTTGAGATTTCGTGCTTTCTTGGTCTTTCTGCGGCGTATCTCATCGTTTCCAGTAAAGTGCTGGACAAAAACACATCCTCTTCGTCCATTACTGCATTCTCTGGCTCAAAAATACTCTGGGCACCACACAGAAGAATTAACTCATTTATTTCCGTCTTTGCTGACTTTCTAGGCATTTTGAAGCTTCCGAATCTCCAGAATATACTTATAGTATGAGTATTGCTGATCTCAAAAGTTTGTTGAAAAGAATTATGAGAATAAAACAAGAGTGAAAAATATACTCATATGATCTTTACAAATCATATGTTCCATAAAAAGTCACAATAATTTATCCTATAGCTGAATTTTTTTAGCAATCCTCTTTGTCCATTACTGCATTTTCTGGATCAAAAATACTCTGGGCACCACACAGAAGAATTACCTCATTTATTTTCGTCTTTTCTGACTTTCTAGGCATTTTGAAGCTTCCAAAAATCCAGAATATACTTATAGTATGATTATGGCTGATATAAAAAGTATGTGGAAAAGAATTATGAGAGTAAACAAGAGTGAATAAATATACTCATATGGTATTTACAAATCATATTTTTCATTCATTCGATTTCTTCAATTTTGGCTTTTGCAATTTTTTCCATGCCTCTTCAGATAGGAAGCTGGCTCCACTTCATTTTTCCAGTTCTAGTTCCATTTCCACTTTATTGATCTAGACCTTGACCATGAACGGTTTTGAGTTTTTCACACTTTTGACGTGATGAATACCCGTAACTGAACCAACATAGTTAGTATTTGAAGAATTATTTTTGGTGCGACAAATGTTTGCAAAGTGACCTTTTTTATGACACTTAAAACACTCAGAATCCATATGTGGGCAATCTTTCTGTTTATGTATACTTGATCCGCATCTGCTACATGTTTAATTACTGCTCTGCTGACTCTGTTGCTGCTGTTGGCTAGTTTGCACTTTTCTTTGCCGCTTAGGCTGCTGCTGTTGATAACTTTTGTAACCATTCTGTTTGCCATTACTTGAATTTCCAATATTTTTGTACTTCTTTCCAAAGTGAGACCTATCCTTCAAAATTTTGTTAACTGAATCTTCCTGAAAATTTAATGAATCTTCCCAAACCACTGCTGTGCTTTTCAAAGCCATTTCTTGTGATACCACAATATCTAAACATGGAGTGATTTTCACATCATCCGGTTGTGCGAATAGAGTCCTCTGTGCTCTTTCGCTAGATAATCCGAAAATGAACTGCTACCTTAGCCATTCATCTAGATCCGTAAATTTGCAATGTGTAGCAAAACTTCTCAGAGCTGCTAAATATTGACTGCATGTTTCAGTAGGGC
>JAHZMZ010001719.1:0-23816 GCA_027743805.1 Lepidocyrtoides sp. E14
CTCGGACATTGGCACATTCTCCATCCGGATGTGCTAATCTCTGCATCGCCGATGGCGAGACTCCTAACGGAAACGCAACCGACTTTCCCAGAACAGTGGTTGTCGTTGTTCTTTTCGAAACATCTATCAACATTCGCGGTCGGATCATCCATCTTAATTATTTGAAACACTTTTTGTTAACTTTGATTGTTTTAGTAATAAATTTTTACAACACATGAACCAACAGAGTATACCTTTTGAAAGCGTCTTTGTTATCACGTAAGGTAACTTCGTCGTCTGCTCCACTTTTGTAGTAACTTAATGTGTTTGTGTCCAGTAGTTTATGTGCAGCCTCTTCAAAGTCTTTCACACAAACCAATTTGTCCATTATATGAAAATTTTGTATTTATTCCTGCAGCAACGTGGCTGTTTCACTGATCCTGCATCCAAAAGAAAAGTAATCATTTCTTCTTCATTGCAGAATTAAATCTTCATTTGTCGTATCATTGCTTTCCTTGTTGAAAGACTTACAAGGACAGCCAGTACGAAGAAAGGTCAGAATCAAAGTGTATATTATTGAAATGATAACATTATGACTGTACTGAACCAAAACCAACCTTTTCTGCTACAAAACTGTTTGGATAGTCAGAAAACAACATTACTAAAAATAAAATAAAGGCATAAGGTGTAAAAGGCAATTATATTCTGAAAAGAAGAAGTAGGCAAAGAGATTATTAGTGATTACAAAATACATTTTCTACAGCATCCCTATACTGTAAATATGTATGCGTGCTTTTGGATCCTATATACGGAATGATTTATTCAGATATCAAGATATTTTTCATGTTGAGCGTCATGTACATAGAAAATATCTTGCTGTATATACGATACGATACAAATTAATACTTTTCTGTCATTGGTTTTATGTCAGAGCTGATACCATTACATAAAGCATTTTAAATAAAAATTTCAATGCAAGTTGAGAATTCGACACCGAAATGAGTAGAGGGAGATATGTGAGAGCAGTAGTTATTAAAAAAATTTTATCAACAAGCCGACTCACAAGTTGATAAATTTCTAGAAAATTATCATGCATGGTAATACATTCATGTTACCTATAATTGTCACGCCATGATGATACAGTGCATAAGTAAATGTATGGGCATAGGTAAGTGGAAAAATTATAGTTATCAAGTCTATCAATTACATAGGTATACGATTCACAACATAACACTGCAAGTTCAGATGATACAACGAAAGAGAGCTTATATGAAAAGAACAAAGTCATGCAAAGGAGGTATGGTATTTATATTATATGGTATGAGAAAACATGAGAGCAGAGTAAAGAAGTGACATTAGTGAATTTATATGCTTTCATTTGAACTTGTCTTCAGAATTGCACTATGAACCCAAATGGATAAAGATGCGTTATGCATACAGTAGGAATCTTGGTATATCAAATATACACATTTTCTGGTTAAAATTGCAATATCATTCATTACTCTAGTCTTTAGATGCTGACTGTGTCAGTCGTGTCACTATAATAGGCAATTAAAATGAATAATAAAACATTCATTGTCATTACATGTATGTACTACAATACGGTTTTTATTTTGATTGCTCTACAATTCCATATTTTGACAACGGTCATTACGTTGCTTGCTGCTGTAAACTGTAAAAACTGCATGGAAAGTGTTTTACTATCAATGTTTTTGCTTATACTTTCATAAACTAGCCATTTGCTCATGGCCGGGTCAGGGTTGGAAACTGGAAGTGACAGCTAGCCAGCCGCTGAGCTAAACTTGTTGCACTTTGGATGATAAGTGTGGAGGGTAGTCATGGATGAACGGGCTTGTTTGAATCAATATTACCTAAACCTTACCTACACCGATCACCGATCTCAGCCTCGTTGATCTTAGCAGTCAGCAGATGGATCTAAATGTTAACGATACAGGCCCATAGACTAAATAAGGAGGCCCGTGTTGTGCTGAACTTCACAAACAAAATTCCGTGCCACTACTATATCATTAGATTGAATTAATTCTGTCTGGAATAACGTTTTCAGCTCAGGTCGAAAAACATCTGGGGCAATATAAGTAATTGAAGTAGATTTTTCCCTGATTTTAACATTGTAGTTATACACTATTTTAATCATGTCTCTCATTATCTTACAAATTGCAATGCAGTTTTGATAATGGAGGCGGATGATGGAAGTAAATGCTACTATTATGAAGACTCTCTTTCTGATAGCACCACTACGTTAGCAAATGCGCCACCATCTAACAAATTGGCAGAAAATGGAGGCAGCTTCTGTATGATTTTGTTATAATTGTTGCAATTTCTCACAGTTTGTTAATTCTCAATCTGATCTGACATCTTAATTGTCTATCATCATAGTTTTTACTGCTCAACCAAAATGGCTAGGATGGAGCAGCAAAAGTCACAGTAATGCTACTATTATTGAAGAAAGTGTACATGATGAAACCGTGTTTGAAGACCATGTTGTTGGAAAAAGTTATGACGCGTTTGAGAGCAAACTACAGCAAGGCTTTCTAGAAGCTCCAAATCTTGGACTGGTTTCAGCACCTCCAGCCATGTTTGACTATCAGCCTCCTTTGCAGGTGACAAATTTATTTCATTAGTAAACTATATTTACACGCTTATTAAAGAGAATTGTGTAAATTTTATCTGATGCTTGAATTTTAAGAGAATTGATCTGAAGGACAACAAACTGGAAGTCCTTCCGGACCACTTCTTTGATGAGCTTCCACAGTTGACCTGGTGTGACCTGAGATATAATCGGTTGCAGTTTTTACCACAAATAACTATTGAACATCAAAACCTCAAGGTTTTGCTACTTCAGAATAATCAACTAAAAACCCTTCCTTACTCACTAGGTAATTACATTTTGTACTGGAATCGTATTTTCTAAGCATAGCTGTCTCCTCTCACTGAAGTTTGTTCTGCTTATTTGCAGCCCGTGCTAGATGCCTGCATACATTAGGTTGGACTAATAATGACATTGTGGAACCACCTCGTCTTGTTCTTTTCCAAGGCTGTCAAAGTATACTGGAATATTTGCGTACTAAACTCGAAGGTACATCTATAATGTGCGTATTATGCACCCAATGTGTATGTATTTCAATTATTTATCTACTGCAAATTTTGAGTAAGCACACTTCTGGTGGATTATTTTTTTCTTTCATTTAGAGGAGGATGGAAAGCCAATAACTTTTGAAAATGATGAACAATTGGCAAAGGACTTGGAAGAAACTGCAAAAAAACATACTGCAAGACGAACAAAATCAAGAAATAGTTTATGGTCTGATGAATCAAAGACATCAGTAGCAGACAAACTCAAGAAAGAGGAAGATGAGAAGAAAAGGAGAATTGATAGGCTGAAATACACATGGAATTTATGGAAGAGCATCCCGTATGTTATTGTTTTCCCATGTAAACGTTTTCCGATTTCAATCGCTGCCATATTTTATTATTTGTTTAAATATTTATCCCAAATCAAATTTTGTGCGATCCAAAGGTACACTGGAATGACCAGTCAAATCTTGTTTGAAAATTCAGTTCAAGAAGTAAAGAATGATGTCAATACAAAGCTGAACCAGCACAGAGAAGCAATACTTCAAAAGATGAAGTAAAGCTTTAAATAGTTTTAAATTTCAATATGTTTACGAGATTAGCCCACAATGAAATATTATTGTGGTTGTTATATGCATTCTAGAGATGATGACGTGTTAAATAAGTGGAGATGGGAAGCTAGATTGCGACAAATGAGAGGACCAGATAAACTTTACGATGGTGTGCAAATGCCTTTTGGAACAGACGCTGATAACACGCAAGGAACTATAAATGGGTACACTATTATTTCAAAGATATTTCTTTTTTAAATCTCTATTGGAAAATTGGATATTATATGAAACGATGTGTCCGTTAACTGCTAATTTAGTTATGAGGAAGTGGACGCTGTTACTTTCCGATCAAAAATGACTGAGTGCACGAAAAGACTACAGTTTTTGGCTGAAAATCCCACTCCAATTAGCGATACAGAAAAGGCACTTGAAAGACTCAAGGAGGTAAGTTACGATGAAAAATAACATTGCAAAGAGCTTGCGATGGATATTCACTTTACTAACAAAAATTAAAATGCCTGTTTAGGTTGAAGATATTCAGAGGAAATTGTTTAACATGAAATTAAAATGGTCTGTCAAGTCAAGTAATCCCATTTGAAGATAATAGGATGTTTCAAGTACTTTTCATACAAACAATTCACTAACTTACAGAACTTTGAAAAAATGAAATATTTTTAATAAATTTTGATACACAAAAATTTTTTGATTCAAGATTAACTTTTTATTGCATAATAGTTTAATAATGTGGATTGGCCAGTTGCACATAATTTTCACAGCTAAACATAAAAAATCTTTTTTACAGCTAACATATTACAGGGATATTTTATCAGTTTTAAAATGTTGGCTAATGCATCACCATCACATAGAAGTGATGCAATTTATATCACATGAAATGGTTACCCAAATGTTTACCCCAACTAAAAATAGTCAATAAGCTTACACTTAACCTCGCAATTAGTTCTACCAAATCCCTGTATCACCGCACCGCATTTTAATACAATTATATTATCTGTAACTGGTTTGCTACAGTTAAATTGACCAAGCATTTGAAAGAAAATTATTTTTTGCAATGGCTTTTCAAAAATTCTGTTACTTTGTAATCCTTGTGCAGGAATTCAAAAATGAGAATAAGTTTGTCTGCACCATTTGGAAAAGAATCTAGTGACAAAAGAAACCAAATATAAGCATAAGCCATGCCCCATGTATCAAAAAACTCTTGAAACTCAGCTCTACTCCTCCCCAAATTATTTCCCAAAGCGTCGCATTCGTCTAAATAGAGTTTACATAGTTTCTCAATGTTTTCCCTCTTTAACTGTGCTTTGGGAAAGCAGGCTATCATTGCAACTGTCAGCTCAAAAGTAGGGTCTCTAATTCCCAGAATCTGCCAATCAATAAGTTTCACGGGAGCGTCACTACCCTCTACAATCATAATATTAGGTGGCCAAACATCTCCATGAATTAAACTGGGATTTTTTGCACCTTCTACTAAAATCAGCTCGAAAAGCTCTTTGACATGACCCCCCACATAATTATAAGCTGTACGTAGTTCAGACGAACCATTATTTTTTTCAAGAAACGTATCTAATGTCGTTACATTCGTTTGAGCAATTTCCATTATCGAGTCGAATTTTGAGTCCCCTGCTCCTAGACAAAACGGAAATAGTTCCCCGAGTTTGCTGTTCGAACGTTTTTCCAAAACTAAACTAGCGCAGTGAAATTGTGCTAAACATTTAATTACCTTTCCAATATTTTCCTCCCATCTATCAGATTCTGGATTTAACATGCAGTACCCAAGCGGTTTTAAATCTTCCATAATTAGCATGGAAGCATATGCATCATTTGCACTGCTACTGTCACTTTTGGATGTTTTCCCGCAATAAACCTTGCATAAATTATCTTTTAGAGATGGGGCCACTTCAAGAATCTTTGGCTGCACGATTGAATAAAATTGAATTTCCCTCTCGTCAAATCTTTCATTAAGAGTGACATCTCGGTAAAAAGTGCTGACGGGTAGTAGCTTAACTAATATGTTTTGCTGTTCGCCTCCTTCTATCTGGAATGATACCCTGCACAGATTACTAAGGAATCCGACACCGTCCTGAATGTTTCCTACCACAGACATGGAATTTGGAAGTGGAGTCATTCCCACATTTTTTATGATCCATCCATCGGTAATGTCATTTTCTGATTTTGGAAAGGTGCATATCTCCTCCTCCTTAGAATTATTGCAATTTGTTTCCATTTTTCTGAAAGTGTCAAATTACCTTGTCAAGTCAAAGCTAGATTGTGCTTGGGACAAATATCACTCATGTGAAAAAATAATTTTACTTGTGAAAGCATAAAATAGATATGATTTACTTGCTAGATTTTGTTTTGCTTTTTGCTTGTGTAAGTAAGAATGAAAGTCAGGTGTCAGAAAGATGTGAACGATTTAATGGTCTGCACTTGATGGTCTTGAATTTTGTATGAACACCACTGCTACTATCCCTCCGTCTAGAACAAGCTGCAAATTGACACTGCTGTGAGTTCACAGTGTAGCTGTGCTATCGATGATACTATTCATTCATTCATTGCTACCATTGCTGTATGAATAATGGGTCCATTGCATTTTTAAACCTTTACATTTCTATGTATAGACTTTTCTGAAAAGCACCGGTGATCGTGTGAATTTATGAAAGAAGAATTGTTGGTGATGATTTCAAGAATAGTACTTGTAGTCTATACATCATATCATGCATATTTACTATTTACACTTACTATCTTTACAATGTCAATTTACTTATCTGAAAACATTACATGCTATTGTCATGCAGGAAAAGTAACACCACACGTCTTTATCAGTAATCTGCAAAAAATTCAAAGTGCACTTGGCTGGAACCGTGGAATTATGCTCACGTACACAAACGTAACCTCAACCTCAGTCTAGTAGTTAATGTTTTCAAAGTGTAATATTGATTTTATATGTTCAATTTTTCGTTGATAACATTGAACAAGTGTGCCCCTTGAAATGCGCTGATTTCACGGTAATTTTCAAAGGAATATTCCATCTGAATGAATGATTCATTCCAGGAAACATTTATGATCATAATGAAAACGAAAGAAATACGTGGGAGAATATTTTAATCAAGTGAAATATTTAATTTAAAACATTAAAAAGAGCAGCCTTAAAACGATTTCACAAACATTTTGCTCAAGTGCACACACTAAGCAAAAATTCAGGAATATTGTTCTCTTCGCACAGTACTCTGAATACATTAGCATACTTTTCATAATTTTTAGCGTAACACTCGACAGAAGTAAGATATATCATGAACCCAAACGCTGCCCCATAAGTAAAAAAGAATTGTTCAAATTCTTCCCAGTTTCTTCTCTTGATTTTCTCCCCATAACCCTTTTCTCTGCAAAGTTGTTCAAACTCGTTGTGATATCTTTTAATCAATCTACGCAAATTTTCAGTCGTCAGTTTGTTCTTTGGAAGTACCGTGTAGAGCATAATGCTCAAGTCAAATGCAACATCCCTGTATCCCAACAGTTGCCAATCCAGAATTTTTACAGGAAGTGAATCATGAACTTGGATGTTTGGAGGCCAAACGTCGCCATGAATCAGGCACGGGTTCCGTCTTCCGCTGTTCTCAATCTTTTGGACCATTTCGCGAGTATACGGCTTCAGCTTTTTGTACCGATTCCATACGTCTGGAGAAATATTTTGAGACGTTAATAATTTTTCTAGACTTTGGTATCCATCATTTCCCATTGTTTCTATTTGTGCTCTCCATTCCTCATTATCTGTGATTCCCTGCATGAAAGGATACAGCTCAGGAAGTGGAATGCCTTTCTCAATTTCCACAGCTAATGCTCCAAAGTGGAGTCGTGCCATAAATGTAATTAGACCGTGTACAACATCTTCTGACTGCTCTCCTGCAAATTCCATCATTTTAAACCCACCAGCTCTTAGGTCTTCTATTACCAGCATGGATGCTCTTTTCGTTCCTTTAGTTTTATCTGCTTCTTTTACAGCTCCGTTGTAGTATTTGCAAACATTTTCCTTGATTTCTGGAATCACTTTAAGAAGATCGGGTAAAATAATAGAATAAAACTGTATTTCTCTTTCATCAGATGAGTCGGAGAGTGCAAACTCCAACCACTTTGAATCAGTAGGAAGCAATTTGACAATTATGTTGTGTCTGTCTCCACTTTCTGTTTTATACAAAACTCGACAGATAGAGCTTAAAAATCCAATTCCTGCTTGAATGTCTCCTTCAATTTGAAAGTCATTCGAAATGGCATGATGACCTGTAACTTGTTTCACCCATTCGGGTGTAATTTCTTTGGTTGACGAAGGAATCGGAACGCCATCACCACCAGACATATTTCCAATTTCTGGTTACTTTGATTTAAGGAAAAACTGGAAAGCAAGGCAAGTGTAGCAGTAAAGGTAAATATTGATGCTCAAGTGTTATCAAACTTTTTCATGTGAAAGTTTGACTTGCAAATTTTTAAACAATATATTTCCACTAAACTGCAAAAACCAGTAGGCAACTTAAAACACAAATGAAACTCTTTATCCAGTAAATTACTACCACATGACATACCATCCATGTCACGCAATCTAGCTACTTGAATACTTACCTGTAATCAGTTAGTTCTCGTTCATATAGTTTGAATGGACTAAACTTTCCATTGTGAACACATATACGCGCGTACTGCTGTCAAACTGATGCCAGTTACACAAAATATGTGACGGGACAGAAGGCACTTGAGTTGTCTATGGTTCAAGTAATCATTAAAATATGCTATATACAGATGCAGTTTTTGGTATCGATGCTTGCTTCGACGCGTTAAATGAAATAATATTCATCCATGTCTGGTTCCAGACAAATATGGGTAGACTAGAGTAGACCACTTGTTGTTGTGACTTGACTATAGTCTGTCATGGAATGCTGATTCACTGTTTCTGATAATATATGTATGGTATTTCAATGTATTTTATTGTGCAACAGATGTCGGTAAATTTTTTAATAATCCATAAATTGAAAAGATGAATTTTGTGTACACTGTACATATTTGGTTTCTCTCCTTTTTAATTCACAAGAGCTTTTAATGAAAAAAACTTGATTCATTTCAACAACAAAATTTTAATAAGAATTAGGTCGGTTCGCGGCAGCAGTAGCATCATTTGAACTTTGAAATGCTAACATGTCAAACCAAATTATTCTTTTTCCTTCAGCTCCGCCAGCACCTGGGTTCCCATTGTCTCATGCAGAGATTGCAATGATGCAGCGGTTTCCTCTGCGCACGATTGGATTTGACTCGCAGGTAGAATAAAACCAGAGTTCCCTGTATCCCTTAGCTCATATGTGTAGGCATAGCGGGCACCATAAACCCCTTTAAACCTGCAATAATACGTTTGTCTTGCAACTGTTTAGCTACAAAAACTAATCTTAAGAAGCTACCACAAGTGACATAAGGAAACTTATACCAGTCCGCAGATGTTCCACATGCTTCATAGAGAATTTCATTTGAATTTCCGGCTTTATACTCTGTGCCATGAACTGCAGTTAAGGCGTTGACAGCATCCTGTGCAACTGCGAGCTAAAATTTGGAAGATTAAGCATTTTACATATAAGCTCATGGGACGACACGACTTGATACGTGAAATCAAACAAATATAATGTTATCATAGATCTTAATATATTAANGATTAAGCATTTTATAAGCTCATGGGACGACACGACTTGATACGTGAAATCAAACAAATATAATGTTATCATAGATCTTAATATATTAATTTCGTACGTCACTTTCAAAATTTACGTATCTGTTAGGTTTTGCTGTGGTACATCCATATGAAAGCAGAATTAGTTGGCTGTAGCTGTGCATAGACACATAGGTCACGACTTTTTTAGATTTCGCAAAGTCTCTCAAAGCGCGTGTTTCTTCAATTGAAAATGGCATTTCTCCTGAATAAGTTTCTGAGCACTTGTCCTTGCTACTTCCCCCGCCTATTTGAATTTTAAGCAATTTATGCATTTAAAAAAGATCCCTGGTGCATTTACTTGCTGAATATGATCATATTACCCCCGTGTCCAAAATCGTAATTACGGTTGGGATCCACACTGAAATATGTAAAAGTAATTGATGAGAAAATAGAAAGTTTTAAAAATTGTGTTGAGTATTCAGAGGGTTTTTATATTTTACCCAATACAAGATGACATCAGATTTCCATCAGTGGTGCGTGTCTAACAAGCGAAAGCAGCTCATTGAGACAGTCTATTGTACCAATTTATGAAGTGTAATATTTTACCTTTCTCCATAGTCTATCGGTTTTCCATGAATATATAAAGCCGTCTGGGTTTACGCTACATATCAAAATAACGGTAAAGGACTGCAAAACACGCTCATACTGTTGTGTTTTTGTTACAATTTCATTGAGAAAGTAAGCACATGACATTACTGTAATCCACTACGCAGAAGAGAAAANGAGAAAGTAAGCACATGACATTACTGTAATCCACTACGCAGAAGAGAAAAAAGTATTAACTGCTTGGAAATACAAATAAACAGTGATTATGATAAGATAATTGGGAAGCAAAAATTATGTACTTCTCTTGCATGCGTTCCTGAAATGACAAGTGAATGAAATAAACTTATTTTGTACAAAGTAAAATTGAATCATTTCCACACATATTAGCAATACAGTACCTGCATCAATCAACATAACGGGTTTGTCATTTGAAGCTGATTGCTTGTCCGATACAATTATAGCAGTCAAAGGATTTCCTTCAAAGCTTTTCCCATAATTGACTTTCTACACATGGAAAAATTTGCTCAAAGTGAGACATTATGAATATAAAAAACGAACATGCAGGACACAAATGAATGCTTTAGAACAAATTTTTAACAGTAGACTAACTTGAACCAGATTTGGATGTTCCTTTTCCATGTGTGCATAAAATGCTTGCAATTTGTCAAAGTCCCAGTATGCTGTAAAAGGAAACGCTTTAGCATCCAATGTTTCCAACTGACTAATGTGAGATTCATGACTCATTAAACTTTAAAAAGAAAAAAAAATCGATTTAAATTTTAGCCATGAAATAAAATCTGAAATGAAACGACAAAACTATTTTTAAGGTGTAGTTTTTATTACGATTCTAGATCATTCGTAATGAGAGAACTAGGCATTTTCTCACTCAGCGACTTCAACAGATCAAATTGAAGATGTGGGGGAAATAAAATATCTACTGACTTTCCTTCATTTCCCCTTTGTTTGAGAAAGATAACCTAGTTGGAAAAAAACATTTATTTCCCAAAAGAACATCATTAAATTTTAACATAGAGGGCCTGGGTCTACGAATATTCGTATAAAATTTATGCGTACCCCAGGATTAGAATCTTCAAGTGACTCCAATATTTTCAAATCTTCCTTTGTACTGGGTACAAAGCGATGAGCCTCGTAACCAGTGTACACCACACGTCGCTGTTTGGAAAATACGGTGAGAAACATGTTGCAGGAGAGTATAAAAAGTAATGATTGTAATTTTCGAACGCGGTTAGTTTCCATTGCTTTCATTGCATAAGTATATGACAGAACAAAAATGCTTCTAATACTCTAAGCGTGAGTTAAAAAGAGTGAGATACTATTTTCCTGTATAGTTAATATGATGAGTGATGAAAGAATGAGCCAGTGAATTTTAAAAATGCAACAAAGGAAAGTTGACTAACCATGAGCTCTTTTAATTAAGGAAGTAAAATGTTTCAAACATCAAAATGAAACCACATTAAGAAGACTTTATTTGGCCGATTTATGATTTATTTAACTTTAATTTAATTTTCAATAACATATGCTTGAATGTTGAAATGCACACAAATTAATACACATAAATATACAGTATACATACATTTGTCGATTCCGCAACAACTTAAATTATACACATATTTATTTTATGAAACAGGTAATGTGTTATTCTGCATTCCGTTGTGATTTGTACAAGATTTTTTATGCTTAAATTAAATAGAGCAGTTTTAATGGTAATGATGAATGTTTACTTTGTACATAATTGAAACGTGGTTCAAGTTACATAATGTGGGGTGAAGGGAAGGAACAGCATTTGTAAAAACAAAAACATTAAAATATTAAATGTGCTTAGAGAGTAGCCAAGTCAAACTCTGTCCTTATAATCTATTCTTAGTCTTCATATAAACCTGACGAGTTGCTGAATTTTTACTATTGATTGAATTTCGGATGCAAAAATTTTCTGCAGTCATCAAAATTGAAACATTCCTACACTAAAATTGTAAATTAACATTTTAATTTTACCATTTCATTTAATATCATGTTGTTCAGTTCACTCATCAGCATTATATTATGAGCAACTCAAGAACAATGAGCTAATAAAAGCATAATAAAGCACAGTACTGATCATCAAAAAATTAATAGAACGTTTAATATTCCTAGATGCTCGATTTGCAGCTGTTTTGTTGAATCCGCAAATATGAGGGCTTAACTTTACAGTTCCACTCTGGCACCGACATCTTCCCAAACTGCATTCTGCAAGATAATTGGATCCTGCCTGACACTCAACATTAGACTCACACGAAGAGCCCAACTGCCGATGAAAAAAGCATTTTCCTTTGTAGTAAACGACAGGCATGACATTGTTGGAGCATTCACATCTTTTCTTTTCCAGGTTGCATCGTGACAATGGTCCCAACTCACTTCTTTGACACTGAGCATCCTCATCACAAGCAGAGTCCAATCCCTTTAGACCAATTTTTAGACACTTTCTTCCATCCTCACTCCGCACGTGAGTCTCATCCAGGCATTCACATCTTCCATTGTCACACCATGAATTTTCCGTGACTGCTGAACATTGTTTATTAAACTTACAGAGCTGTCCTAAATATTTGCTCAAGTAGCATTTCCGTCCAACCATAACCAAGCTTGGAGTAAAATCCAATAAATCTGCTTGCTCAGCTTCATTAATTCCTTCCAACTTGAAAGAACTTTTCGTAGAAGGTGTGCCACCCGTCGGGATGATTGAGTTATCATTATTTGCAGCGTGCATACTATTGCTGTTGTGATGGCCAAATCTCAAATGAATATGTTCAGAAATAAAGCACTCGCATTTATGTTTGGCTGTGTTGCATTTTGAATAGGGACCAAGAAGACGAAAGCAGTGGGCATCCTCCATGCATTCCTCGTTGCCATTTCGGGTCCACCAGCTTGTATGTCTGTTGTTGTTACAACCGCTCCGTCACTCGAAGGAATGGCTAGGCAGAGAGTGTTATTCCCATTAGAAATATATCCATCGTCATCACATTGGCATTTCCCATCCCGACTGCATACCGAATTTGATGTTTTCTTTTGACACTGTGCACTCACTTGACAAACATCACCAAGAGCTGCCTCAAAATAGCATCTTCCACCGTGGAACACAGTGTCCATATCGGGAATCTTGTAACAGTTGCACTTCATCGTTTCTTGGTTGCATTCGGATAGAGCTCCAAGCTGGCTTTTTTCGCATTGAATGTTTTCTTCACAAGTGGAGTTTAACCCAACGGCAATGGGAATACAACGAGATTTATCCCAGCTTGGGACGTGTCCATCTCTACATTGACAAGTTCCTGAGCGACATGTTGCATTTGGAGAGGTGGCTTCGCACAATCCATCAATTTTGCAGAATTCTCCCAAGCTTTCACCGTAATAACATCTGCAGTAACAAGATTATGATAAAATGTTATGCAAAATTAATGCATTTTTATTTTTGAATATCTTTCTCATGAAACTTTTACTCGTCGAGATTTGACCTTACCTGCCATGATGATAAACAATAGGCAATGATTCAGACTCATAGCACTGACACTTTCCCATGGCCAAGTTACACTCTGACATTCTACCCAACAAACTCTTCCAGCACTGTATATTCTCCTCACATGAAGAGTCCAGTCCATTTCTAGCCACTTCAAGGCAACGCGTCCCATTCCTATTAATTGTGTAACCTTTTCTGCACTGGCATCGTCCGGCCAAGCAAACCAGGGGAATTAAAGGATCACAAATAGCACTTGCAATTTCAGAACCGGAAAAACTTTCCATTCCACCAGTAGTTTGGCTACTTGTATTATTTAAGTCATCGTAGGATGGAAAATTTACATGACTATTTTCATCCTGACATTTGTCACCAACTTGGAGAATAAGTGTTGCTCTAACTCCAAATAGCCAAAAGGACAGATAAAGAAGTGACAAGGTAAGACTTTTGGGCTTAGCCATTGAAAGAGTGTAAAGTTGACGCTGTCTCTCCTAAATGAGAAAATTTGTTTGTATTTTTTGCTGAAGCAGAACAAATCAAGACAGATGCGTAGTAGTAGTGCGTTAGAAAACCGACTCGATATTTTTACAGGAGAGATGTGCTCAGTCCAGGTTCCAGAAAGGAAATGACCCCAAAAATGGAGATGCGCATAATATTTTCTTTCGAGAATCAAGCCTGTAGATAAAGAGATTTAGAGATGGGAGATGTACTAAAAGTCTCAAAGAATATGGAACTTGTTTGTATGCCTAAAGGATTTTTGAGTACAAATGACAGAAAAAAGTGTGAAAGCTCTTTTAACGACCAAACCAGTCAGCGGGTCCATAAAAATCATACGCATGGCCTAGGTATCTGCAAAATCTAATGTACACAGAAAATATCGCGCATGGAATATGTCTACCTACTGCTACTGCAAGAGAGAATAAAAAAATCACATTTAAAGAAATGGTGCCGAGCCAAAGAAAGCATGAAAATAACTCCGATTTGCATCAATGGATTAAAATCTTGATTTATTTGCAACTTGTTCTACTCCAAACGCACATTTTTTTTCGCAGAGTTTAAGCTCCAGAGATACATTGAATGGATTAAAAAATTATTGATGATCAGCACAAATCAGCTTTTGAAAAATATTCTCAAAGTGGAGACATTAAAAGTTTTTGTGCTTCATTTACAAATACCTTACATACTACGCAGCATATAAAAAGGAACATTTGAGCATTTTCAAATGTGGGAATTTTTACACTTTTAAATGCACATTCATCCATCATCCAATGCCATTTTCGATTTCTACCAACTAGCCCTCAGAAAATAAATTTTGATATACTTCCGCACAGGAGAAACATGTCTCTTCTCCTTTCCTGCAGCCAAATCAACACCCAAGTATAGTTTGACTGAAAAAGATATACTCCTTTACATCTTCAAATTCATTAATACAGAATTATTGCATGTACACACATTCATTTTCTCACTCATCCAGTACAAGTCATTGCAAAGTGGGTATTTTTTTACGAGTATAAATATTACCAGCAGCAAAGGATGATCATTCAAAAGTTTATCAGTATGGATCCATTAGAAGACCATTTGCTTTTCCAGTTTTTTTCACCATCATAAAAAATGTTCCTGTTGCTGGATGCACATGCACATTACAAGTCTTTTTTATGTTCTGTCTAAGTACGCCCATCTTCAGTTTCTTATACTATTACCATATATGCAAATACGATTAACACCTTATTGCTCACAGGGAAATGTCTAGAGTTGTGCGTGATAAATTCACAGAGTATGTGCTCGCTCCTAATCATTCATGTAATACTCAAGAGGATCAAGACATGTTCAAGCTGAGGAATACTGATGGTGAAATCATAAAGATTTATGATTGCCAAAAAGGAAATTCCCAGTGACATTTTCGAAGAACCAGTTTACAACTTTACAACTGCAGTGCATTTTCCCTTTGTGATGGGTTAGGATTAAATGCATAAGTAATGTGTTTTAAAGACTTGATTTGCCAAAAGGCTCGTGTATCAGCAATGTCATCGTATATAGAAGTTCCCATCAAAATCCAAAACCATTAAAGCACAAAAATATGCTTAGCAAGATCATAAACTAATAACGCCTTATATGCAAACATTATAATATTATATGGATATACATAATTATTATGCATCTTCCACTACTACAACTAAATCCACGTACAATTTTCTTTTTGGCTTTATTTTTTTTGGTGATGTGTTTTCCCTTACCGATGTTTCCCTTTTTTGCCTGAAAAAAATAAATGAGTTGCATCCATTCTTGCACTACTACTGGTGCAGTTTTGTAGTTGTTTGCGGCACTCGTGTTCATTCAATAATATCCGATGCCAAAATACACAAGGATTTAAACAAGGAACTTGCTCTAGCGTGTCCTTAAAATATGATACCCTCTTAAGAGTTTATGGAAAAGTAAACATGCTATATACATCTTTTCTTCGTCGATTTGTGTGTAGTTCACCAAGACAAGACAGACAGATTTAACCAAAAAATGCAGCTTCGGTAAGTATAAGCTATCATCACTAATGAACAACTACAAACCTTTCAAATGGATGGATGGGAAACACAGATGCTGTTGTATTTCACAGTTTTCACACACAGACCAAATTTTTTTTTTACTCCCCGGTTGCTCACTTTGATCCTCCTCACTGTAGTATATTTATCACCGTGTAAATGTACATTTTTAAAGATAACATTTTTTACGACATGACTTTATTTGTAGGGAAAAAAATAAACGCGATCGTGCATTCATCCGTGTAAAAGTTGTGTCTTAAATAGGTGTGAAAATATCTTTTTATTCGTTTCCGTAATAAAAAAACAAGCTGTTGATTTAATATATATTAGATTCCATTTGGAGTTTCATTGAGAATTGGAGTGAAGGACTCAGTCTCATGATGAAACGGGGAACACATCATAATAATGACATTTGTACTTTTTGTAAATACCCAAATTGTTCAAAAAAAATAATCAATGAGAAATTTATTTAAAAGTAAATGTGACCGATGGAGGTGCAATATTAAAATTCACACGTGAGAACATTTGTGTTTACAACAGTTTAGTTATACATTTGGCATAGGGCACTTCAACAACATTGAAAAGCTTGAAACCCATGTCCTCCAACTTTGCAAATAGAGATTTTACTAAAGTATCATTAAGGTGCTTCACTTTCGAGAAGATTGCCCAATTCATCCCGTTGTACGGAGAGCAGCGTACAACCAATGTCCAAGTTTTTTTGTCAGTGTCCGCTATGTAGACATACGAGTCGCCTGTGTACTCTATAGCTGCAGAAAATTATTATTTTTTAAAAAATTAGATATTCTCTTCCAAAACTTTGATATGTACTCGAATTTATATAAGGTAATTGCTGAAGTAAACAAAGCTAACTATTTTTTGCTCTCCTTGCCAAATCATTGCAGTACCACTTGGAGCTCAACTCTCTGAAAGGATTACAGGCCAAGTTCCATTCTGTTCCAGTGTGTAAACATTTAAATTGGAACCACAAGGATGAATCAGTGTTACTAAATGGTTTATTCAGGACGCTATGTAGACATACGAGTCGCCTGTGTACTCTATAGCTGCAGAAAATTATTATTTTTTTAAAATTAGATATTCTCTTCCAAAACTTTGATATGTACTCGAATTTATATACAATATAAGGTAATTGCTGAAGTAAATAAAGCTAACTATTTTTTGCTCTCCTTGCCAAATCATTGCAGTACCACTTGGAGCTCAACTCTCTGAAGGGATTACAGGCCAAGTTCCATTCTGTTCCAGTGTGTAAACATTTAAATTGGAACCACAAGGATGAATCAGTGTTACTAAATGGTTTATTTAGGTTTCGTTCCACAATCACCTTAACACAAAATTTTCCCATTGAGGAACGCTTCCACAATTTGACATACTTTGGTTTGGCCATGCTCTGAACCCAATGGCTACTCATGTAAGGTATATGCCATGTTCCTAAAAGCTGAATAAGAAGTGATTGAATGAATTTCATGTTTTGGGTGATTTGTTCATGTAGTTCTGTTGTGTCAGTTATTGCCAGTACCTCTTCCAGTGTTATATTTCTTAAGTTTTCAATTACAGGTGGACAGCCGGACTCTTCTACCAAGTCAACATCAACCGAAATGATTTCAGGATCTTCATCCCCCGAATCCGAGAATGTGTCATATTGGGCAAACGTAGTGGTGATTAACAGAAATAGCGGAAGTATATTCATAATAGCGATATTTTTCCAAAACACTGATAAATTGCTTGACAGCCGTTCGCCGTTCTATTAGTTGCCTCAACAGATTTTCCAAAGCTTCCTAGGCTTGTCACTTGAAGTTTTGCATAAAACCAGTTTATAAACTCACGAAATAGCTTATAGGTAAACATAGTATACTTCTTAAGGCCAAGATACTGTGGCAAGTGGCATGTTGTTTTAAATCAAAAGTTAATTGAAGTACAAAGTACAAACACACCATTCAGAGTCTCGACTTGGCACAAAGAATGGCCCATTATATTTTTACATTGAATTTACGACAATGCATGTTTATTTTGTGTCCACTCCTGATGCAGGTATATGTATTCATATCGTCGTAATTAAATTTGAGACAAAACATGCTCAACAACAAATTGAATTACAAAGTATACATATATACTTGAATGTTCAACATTTGTCCGTGGCTGTTTAAACCGTGGAGAAAGACCTACTACTATATAGTTGAAAATTGTAGAAGGCACACACGTATTTTACTTGCAATTTATAAGTAAGTTCCATCCATCGTGCTGAAATAATATATGTTCCAAGAATACAATTACCGTAAATAACAGTGCAAAATTTTCCCTTTGCTGGTAAATGAAATTCAACTTTTTTTATTTCGCAATCTTTTGATTAACGGCAAAGTTATTATTGGTTCATTGAAACGATTTCATTTGTTTGAATAAATATGTATAACAACAGACGACGCAAAGAACAGGAACATGGTCTGAAAAAACTTTCCACAATAAAAAAACATGAGATATTTTTAAAAACTTTGGGCTGACATAGAAGAAAACAAACTAGGTAATAAAGGTCTGCAGGTGAATATTTAAGATGCTGAGACTTAAAAAGCTTTATTCAACCATCTCTGACAATGTAATACTTCTAACAAATAATAACTACCGCAAATAATCTTTTGATTAACGGCAAAGTTATTATTGGTTCATTGAAACGATTTCATTTGTTTGAATAAATATGTATAACAACAGACAACTCAAAGAACAGGGACATGAACTGAAAAAACTTTCCATAATAAAAAAAACATGAGATATTTTTTAAAAACTTTGGGCTGACATAGAAGAAAACAAACTAGGTAATAAAGGTCTGCAGGTGAATATTTAAGATGCTGAAACTTAAAAAGCTTTATTCAACCATCTCTGACAATGTAATACTTCTAACAAATAATAACTACCGCAAATTCTGAAATAAGAATTAAATTAGTACTTGCTCATCTTTCTGCCATTCATTACTCTGTGGACAACTATCGTAAAAAAGTTGTGATTTAAACTCATCAACATCGAATCCATATCCTTCCAACAGACCAAAGAGTACATCAGTAATGTCGCTTTCTATTTCCACAGTCTTTGAAAGTAATGCCCAGCTCATTCCTTCTGAAGGCCTTGTTTCTTCCCTTGGACTACATCTTACCAGAACTATCCAATTCTGATGATCCGTTGCAGCTATCATTAAGTACGCGTCTCCTGTTTTGTGATAAATGGATGATATTTTAACATTTAAAAAAATAATTTTAACAATAGCAATTATTAATTTTATAAACAGTTTCGTACTTTCTTCTGCATCATTCCGGCAAATAAACTTTGATCTCGTTTTAAGATTCTCATACCAGCACAAAACTTCAAACTTGCCACCCAATTTGGGACACACAAATTTGAGTGACCACGATGCATATTTATTTTCCTCTGATGGCTCATTGGTAATCACGATCCTTGGACAAATCGATGTTACTTGAGACATTTTAACCGAATGGTTGTATAACGACATGCCTATATCTGTTAGCCAATTTAAGCTGGCATAGGGAAGCATCCAAGTTCCACTTAACTTTTTAAATTAAGAACAATGACATACTTACAGAATATTTTCCATTTCCCTATTATCATTTGTTTGATTCAAGTATTGGAATACCTTGCTTTTATTAAGTTTGTCACGCTCGGAAATAACTGGACAACCCTCTTCTCTGACTTGGTAAGGGTCCATATCTGGATCATCATAATCACTGATTTCAGCAATTACAACGAAAAATAAACAGGTTACGACTATGATGACAAATTGTACTATAAAACGAAAATTTCCCAGATTTGACATGCCATGTTCTCTTCTAACAGAAAAACTGCTTTTTATATTAAGATTCATAACTCTGCGTTTGACTTGCAACTGTGGTACTAATAATAGGTAATCAATCATGGTATTTTCTTGTACGAACCAGAGTGATGCTATTCAAGCTAATGAATGCGACACCATTCTTCAATCAGTATATAGTGCAGTCAACAGTTACGACGTTTTGTTGATGATTGATGACGCTGACATGACGTTGCATTGTAATGATTGCCCGCACAAAGGATCTAATTCTGGCAACGACGTGTGAAATAGATCTCTCCTTAAATTACATGTTTGTTCAATTTTATGATTCATATAACTGATTTTATCATCTTTACAGTTTTAATGATTTTATTGGAAATGACAACATGCAAAAGTAGGTTTAGATGAAATAATTGTTGGAATTACGCCAAAAATGATATTTTTTCATCAGTGTTTTATGCATACTGAAAAATCTGCGACAGAGGTAAATTAAAAAGTAAGGTCCGAAAGAAGCTTTTATTTTTAAGCAACGGATAAATAGTTTTTGAAATTCCCTGCTCAATACTGAAACTAAATTATTTATCAATTTTGAACTTCAGAAATGAGACGTCTGAACAGGATTAACGAATTTACAATAAAACTGATTGTATATAGTATAAAGTTGCTTGATACAGTTATTAACCCACACTTGAGATAATTATAGTCTTTTATGTATATTTTACTAAACATTAGGCAATAAAATATACGCCTTTTAACAAGGTAACTGCAGCGTTTGTGTATACTGCGCTCTATGTTCACATTTTTATTTGCACATTCATACGCTATTAAAGCTCAACTTACACATGTATTTAAAGATTTATTCATTCATAAAAAATAAATTTAAGACCACTTAATTTCAAACAATAGCAGTTAACCACCTACGTGTATTTAATTAAGACTGGAATATAACTTACTGCTACTGTTTTAATTAGCACGATTTATTTCTTTTTTTAAATTTCCCAAAGACCTCCAGGATAACTCCAAAGGAAACATAATTAATATTTTACTGTATCATCAGTTCATCAGATTATAGTTTTGTGTTCCACATTCATCATCAAATCGCCCACATGAGTGGTTCATGAGAAAAAAAGCAATTAGTTTTTGCCTCTTGGAAGTCTCTGCATATTTCATTCGATGAAGGGCAAAGTAAGTTAGTTATTAATTATTAATAATATTCGACTAAAAAATAAATATTTTTCATATTATTAGACAGTTTAACAATGAATAATTAACTAAATGTAGAAATGTATGCAATGAAATATGCCCACTATATACATATGTATGTAATATAAATATAGACGAGTATGCGGCATGCGGTAAAGCTTAACACACAAAATTACGTCAGTCAACGCTTATTGATAATCTGCTGAAATTTCCTTGTATTATCGTTTTTATGTATGCAAGTATGTAGATAAAAAAAAGTTCAACAGTCACAGTTGGTTGTAAATACGATGCTTTATATTTATGCATACAATTTTTACGCGAGCTTCAGTGTGCACTAAATTTATGCTTGTTGAAAAGTTACTTGGTATTGGTCTGGAAATCACTGTAAAAAATATTAAGCTTTACTGAATTCACTATTATGGATGATGACATATGACATAGGTTATGATAACACAATATTTGACTGCAAAAGTCACTATTTTTTATTTTTACAATACGCACGACACACACAAATAGTCAAATAAAGTTTTGTGCTAAAGGAAGTGAATGGCTAATCAATCGTCCTTTAACTCCTCAGCAGAAAATAACTCACAACCATTCGTACGACGGTGACAACGTGTCCTCTGGTTTGTTAGGAAATCCAAGTTTGACTACTGATGAGATGATGGCGTTTTTCATGGTAGAATTTAAGCTCGTCAAAGTACTGAAAACATACCAGTCATTGTAAAGTCCATCGGCACTGCACCTGACGATGGCCATGCTTGTTTCGTTGTCTGTCCAAACAATATTTGCAACGGCATCACCTATGAAATTATTAAAATTATACACTTGAAAACGAATTTTAAAAAACCGTAAAGTGCTTTTAAATATTCTACTAAAATATACTAACCATTCTTCTGGAATTCTGGGTTTTCGCTCAGTCTGTTAACTGTGCAATCGTTAGCGCCCTTCTTGATAACTGCACAGTCCTGTATTAAGTAATTACCTTCATGTCCTTCCATCTTTAACTTAAAGCCTTTAATTCTAACTAGAGCACACAATTTTTTAATATCGTCTTCGCCATCATATTTGCTGACGTCCTTACTTCCAGCATATATTAGCTTTGAAATATGCTGAATTGCCTGAGAGCTTCCAAATGGAATATAAAAATGAGCACCTGCAAATAGTCGCAGACCCTAAAAAAATAAATAATTATAATTTACATTATTATTAACGACAAGGTATTTATCTTAGCGGAAATATAATTTGCATATTTGATGCTATCTTAAAAAGCCTATCTTCCCAGGAAGGAGGCAATTATTATTCATCGTCATTTTTTGCTTACATACGTAAATACGCACCTACACATTTGATAGATAACATGAGATTGAAATTATAATAAAAGTTCTCACCCATTCTGAACTCAATTGTCTGGTTGGTTCTACTCTAAGACAGTTTGGATGAAGCTTTGCTTTCGAAAATTGGCCAGCCACGTTGAATGAAGATACCACTACACTCAGGATAACAATGCTAGTTGTAGCTTTTACGTGCTTGTTCATTTTTATGCAAGTCGAGAAATTAGATTGTTTTAAGAACAGTTGAAAGTGGGTGGTCCAGTTGGACTGGGAAACTGAACTGAGCAAAGACAAAAAGTGATCATCTAATTTTCTAATAATGGTACTGGACAATTTATTGTGGTGTATTTGATGGTACAAATTTCCACTGTCATGACTCATGAGTCATAATGAAAACATCAATATGCGAATCATGGTATTTCAAGGTTATTAATTCCTTTTTGTCGGTAGTAGTTCCTGGACAATGGTTTCGTGGCAGGTGCATCATGATATTCAAGATTAGAATATGAGTCATTTTTTAGCTATGATGGTCGCATGTTTTATTTTGTGGTCGTTCGTGGTGTCGCACTGAGGCTGTGACTGACCTTTGCAAACGTAATATTTTAAATATGCATGTTTAATCATTAACGATTAATTTGTTTTAATAAAAATTAATTATAATAGCGATGATGGCTGTATGATAAAGGACTAATGAGAGGATGGTGAACTTTCCATTCATAACTACAAAACACAAGAACTACTACTCGTTTGTCAGGTTTGATAAGATATATAGTAGTAGTCTGTCTGATTGATGGCGCAAATGAAATTTCCCACGACACATCTATTTCCAGCAGAATTCTACTTCCTTGCGGCTTTGCATGTTTCCGTTATCTTTACCCAGAGACCGCAACGTGTATTATCAAATATCGCTTATTGTGATTGGTGTTTTTTATGTTGAACTTTTTGTATTTGATATTCAATTTATTTCATGTTGTTTTTCGAGACATATTTTAATCTTAATGTTAACGTCAACTTTTCAAACAACAACAAGGAAACAATGCAATGTTAACAGTAGGACTATTTCCATTTTAAATACGATTTAGTTCTATCCAAGTGAATGTACGGTTTATTGTACATCTTCCCGTTATCGCACAGTGAAATGTTGCATAACTGGCGATTATGTGGTGAGTAGGTAAGCATGACTGATAAATAATATTAAGCACAAAATGAGTATAGTATTTGACTTTATTTTAATCTGTCTGTAAGCATACTTACATACACGTTAATTATAAATACACACGTCCAGTAACCGTTCTTTAAATTGATGAAAGTAAGATAATATTAACTACAAAATTCATATGCGAAAATAGATACGTTTAGAAAATACATTATTATGAAAGCAATGTAAAGCATGTAAATCTTAATTAATACAAAAATAATATTTTGCTTTTAACGGTAGTATTTCTGGTAAAATTATATTTTCGTTAAAAATCATACTTTTGAAATTTTTT
>JAHZMZ010001720.1:0-31914 GCA_027743805.1 Lepidocyrtoides sp. E14
GGATGAGAATAGGAAGGCTGTCAGAGCAGAATAGTGGAAGTGTCTTTGGAGTCCAAGGTGTAAATACGGATAGCACAGGATCACTAGAGTAAATATCACAAAAAAGTATTTAGGTACGTAAAACGCATCGTGATATTGTCTTGTTTTCGATTGTGAGTAGTACCAACCAAGCCTTTGCCTACAAGGTTGCATTGCATTATATTATGTATAAATATTTTGTTTCAAGAATAGCTTACAACTTTGAGTTGCATGCACGAAACAACGTACCTACTTGAATTTTATTGAAAGTTTTCAGCGAGAGGGAGAGAGAGAGAGAGAGCGACTGAGAGAAAGAAAAAAAAACTTTTTGTTTCAATTTCTTTCCAACTCTCAAAAGAAAAGATGTGTCACGAGTCTAGTGTCTACAACTGGAAACAAAACGTGAATTGAGAAGGAGCGAGCAGAGTAAAACTACTCACTCACTCACTTAGCCAGTCATTCAGCAACAGAGATGTACATTGCATAATATATGTATAATTTGCCAACAAGAAGGATGGATGGCTCCGACACGCAGATTTTCGTGAAATAAGCGTAACTGTAGTTTATGTATTTGAGTTTAAAGTCGACGTGAATACTACAAACATGTAAGTTATATAGCTGCTACATATATGAATAATTTTTTTTCTCTCGCACATTCGTCGTTTTTATAGGTATATGTTTGCTTAACGTAAAGAAGAAAGTTTTTTTTTCTTCCTTTTCCCTTTCCATCTCTCTCGCTGTCTTGCAAAGTATCAATTCAATGGTGAATTAAGAAAGCTAAATGACTCGATGGTCCTCGTAAATTGAGGGAACCATGTGTAGTGCATTATATACAAAGCAACATTAGTTTTTCTTCCTGCTCTTATTGCTGTGTTTCATCAAGAATCATCCAAAGAAGATTGCTGTAGTCTCTCATTCAACTTCCTACAATGGCTGTAGTAGTAATGTAGTATATTATGGATGTTGATGATGTGACTCGTTCTATATGACTGTCTTGTTATTTTCTCAAATGCTTTTTCTTAGTTAGTGGCGTGTACAGTCTTGTTTTTTATCTCTAATTTACGATTACGACTTTAACTATGTCGTTTTGTGTCTTTATAAAAAGAGTATCTTCAGAACTTCAAGTAAGTGCGTATGTTTTTGTGTGAAGATGTTTTTTATTGTTGACAAAAAAACTATTTTTTTAAGACTTGGTGGTGAATTAAATGTAGGGAGAGGAAATGAAGAAGCCATGTAGTACATAATACATATATTATTTCTCTGCATTGTATTTTTCTATGCTCTGCTGTAGGCAAAAAAATATGTATATTCTGACAACTGGTTGTATAAAAAGTAATTCCCAGGTTCCTTTGGATTTTCTTTTATTTTTACAAAAGGAGGACATAGTAGATGCATGAATGTTTTCTGCTAAATTGGAAGATTTAGAATCACAACTGGTCCATGCTATTATCTTGAGTCCACTGGGAACTGAAGCAGTGGCGAATCATCACCACGTTTATCATAATAATAATAAGCGATTAACATGATTGCATCCTTGTTGGGTACACATGGTCTGTTTATTGAGCAAAGAAGAAAAGGAGTTAAATCGCTGTTTATACGCGGTAATTGGATGGTTTATTTTTATTTCTTTGTATATTAGTAATGATAACAAACAACAACTGTGAAAACATGTGAAACTGTCATCATCATCATCAGAAGTACTGTGAATGTGCTGCACACTCATTCTATTTTTGGATAGGACAATCATGAGAAATTATTATTACCTTTTGACAACCGAACTGATGCTCTGATATTTAGAGCAGGCAGCAATTTTGAAGAGATTAACAGCAAAACTTGTGCTCACGATTTGATTTAAAAACAGTCATGACCGATTCCAAAGGCTCTTTGTGAGCAAGTTATATTGTTGTGCATGAAGTATGTTTTGTTGATGGTGGCTTATTTTGAGATGATTAAGGACTTGATTAGAAGGATATAGGGATCAAATGCGAGTTAAGTGTCGTATGAGAAAATGTTTTTCACTAATAGCTGAAGACTCGTTATTGTCCAGTGTGAACTGACATTTTGAAAGGGAATGTGTTTACTTTTAAGAGCAGTAGTTTGAAAAGCTTTGGTTTAAATACATACTTTATGCTCATTATCTTCTCTTTCTTGTTGTTAAAAAGGGTGGTTAAGGTAAATAAACATTAGTGAGAATTTGTATAATCTGTAAATACAAACTAGGTGCAAAGGTGAGTTGTTGGAAGACACTTACTCGGCTTTGCTTTGCCTTACACTCAGTATTTAAAGGGACTGAACAAACAAACATAATGATTTTGGGAAAAGATATTAGTGAGTTGTCATCAGTCAAAGATGCTGATATGCTCACAATGGCTGATTGGGTTATAGAAAGTGTCAAAGAAAAGCTCAAGAGTACGTCGGACCATGTACACGCTTTTTCCGTATCATAAAATACGCATTTACACACATTAATAACATTTTCTTGCCAGTTAAGGACGATAATAAAGAAGTAAAGACAATACAGTTCATGAGCGTGCCTTAAAGGTATCACCGATGCATTAGTGGTGATCAAACTAATGGATTTTAAGAGAAACAACCTACTTACTAAAATGAAACGTACGATGAAGTAACTTGGCAAAGAGGTTTTTGCTCGTTAGTCTTAAGTACACATTTAGATTCGCGTTTCGGCAAATAGGCTGAGGCGAATTCTGTAGGAGTAATTACACTCACGACTCACGACACAAGAATTTATTCCGCTTGAGTCTATCCTCGTGTTCATCATCCTCACTGATGAGAAGCACCACCGGAGCTTTGCAACATTGTTGTTTGCTCGTGTTACATTACATCATTTTCTTTGCACCTACTTAAAAAATATGTTTCCGAGCATGATCTTTGATGCGTACAATGAGAACGAATTTGATATGGAACTCGATACTTGTCATCAGCGATACTTGGTGATAATTGTTTTATGGTTTTTGTACGTTGAAATTTATATCAGGTATTAATTGCACTGCGAAATATTATACATTCGAGGGCGCTGTGCAGCATTCAAAAGCAATCTTGATTGGCTTGTAAGAATTATTCGCTCTTTACACTCGCATATTAATTACATTATATGGAGCATAATAGCATAATTAATTACGCACGCAGTATTTAAATGCATTTGTACCTAAAAAGAGACGCGTACAGTGTACGCCGTACATGGGCTATGGACGAGTGATGATGACTCGCTGATTTCTGCAGTACTAGTGATATGATGATAGCTTTCAAAGAGTGCAGTGATGATTACATGTGTTTTCAGTTGTATCATTGCATTTCTAGAGAATTTCAGTTTTTGGTTGCACTACGACATTCAAGTTCTAATCTCAAGTCAAATGTTCCTCTAAAAAAACGTACATGTACATACCTAGTGTGCAGATATGTAATATACCCGTGTATTATAACTCTTTCATGTTTTGTGAGGAGTGAGCCATTGAATTCTACAGAAGTATCAGTTCAAAACGGAGGGGTGATTTGTATACACAAAGAAAGTTTATTATCAAGCAAAACCGATTTTTTATTTCCGGTTGCTCTCTCTCTCTCTTCTCTGCTTCAGTATGTGGTAAAAATAGACATCTGTAGAAAAGGGTATTTTACAACTTCGTAGTCTCGAAAAAGCATACATAAACGCAAAATGAAATGCTGTGCAAATTGGATTCATTGTGAACTTGTTGACGTTTTATTTCAAAGTTCAATACTTTCTGGCATGTTTAATGGAGGTTGGATACACATCTTGAAATTGACGATGCAAATTATCCTATGCACAACAATCCATTCTGCTTTATTACGGCAATTAATTAGTGCTTGCTAAAACTTTTTCCGATCTTTTTTTCAATTACAAATACTGCAAGTGCACTTTTTACCAGGGAGTTTGCGATATACTAGAGATTCACAGTACACTACTAGATAAATAAATAAGTAACAAGTCGTTAATATGTGGAAACAATAGTCGTGTGAATAAAAGCTGGTCATATAAATTTGTTTTAACGCATACATGTGTACATAATATGTTATTTTGAATGGTTTCATGTCGGTATACCCTTTTTATTGGATGGTATTTTATTACTGTGGCTAATAGCCCTCATATAAGTAATTAATGCGTCGGCAGTGAAGTAAGAATAGGCGCCGACGACGAACGAGCGAGCATGATGCTTGTGTGTACAATAGAACGTCATCATCATCACAAGAAAATATAAGACTCTTTTTTTCTTACTACTTGTCTGAGAAAGAAGGATGGTTCATTCGATTGCGTTTTTATTGTTTCTTGCATATTTTATAGCGTTTTAAGATTAATTGCTTGTGTGCTCACGGTGCCTGAAATTTTAAGAATAGAAGAGGATCATGTAACACCACAGCCACAGCATTTGCTTGCCTGTTCCCATTCTAGGTATTTCTTGCGTTATTATTATTATTTATACCATACCCCCACCAACAACTACGTCCTCTTCTCCTCCGTAGTATAAAAAAGGGAATGTTAATGTGCTATGGACAACAGCTTGGGTCATTCCAATCATCCTATATACATCTTCCTCATCACTACTGCCACACAGCAAAAATAATAATAACAATAAAGATAATGTGGTACATTTCTAAAATGATTACTTCAAGTAACAAAATAATATAATGACGAATACATCCACAAATACACATGTGTTACTAATCAAACAAGTTTTAAAAATCCAGAGAGGCAGTATAAAAAATGTTCTCAAGCAAGCGAAGCAAGTAAAGCCACTCAACCATAAATTTCAAATTTGCATAGGTTTGGGTTGTACAGTGTTCATGTCATGGTAAACTACATACATATGTAAATGCGAATGATTATATAAGCATGTGCAGTCTGTCAGTGTATTCACTACTACAATCTTAGACTACAATATTTATGCACATTTCGCCTCAAAATAGCATCATTATCTGATGATGATGAGGAATTGATTCAACGCGCAGATAAACACAATATTATGAAAAGGTTATTGCGAGTGGAAAGAAATACTTTGTCTTTGCTAACAATCCGTTAAATTGTTTTGTTTCATGAGCATTTTATCTACTTGCAAAGAAGACCGACTAGCCTATGTGTCACTCGGCTTATTTAAAGTGCCGATCCCAGGTTGACATTTCAAATGTGACGGAGAAAAAAATAAGATGGCAAATGTATCTTGCGTCTTACTAAAATTTTGAAAAGGAGGAGGAGAAAATTTTTACTTGATTCATTCACTCAGCAGCAGCAGCATAGTGTAAAAATGTACCTCTTGAAATCGTTTATTTTGCGAGTGAATTCTGGGAATTTTCTTCATTTTTTGAACAGCAAGTCACTTTGATTAATTTGACGCACTTGTATGTAAAATCATGCTTCATTGCTGCTTTGAAAAGTGGCCATTTATCTTGAGCGATTCTCTGCTGTTTTGAGTAATACAGATTAAGAGATCACGAATTCATTTTACAGAGAAAGAAAAAAAAAGCTTGCTTATGAATGAATGCAAACTGGCAAAATATAGGTACATGTATATGCAATGTAAACAGCAGCGTATCGACATAGCTGACGGAAGATTGTCTGCTTATTTACATTTTCTACAGATGATCATCATGAAAGTAGTAATTCATGAGAACGAGAAATTTTTAATGGTTTATGACATAATGTTTGTGTGATTTTACAAGAGATTTCACAAGCTGTAGATTTCCTTCTTGAATTGATGATGTTTAGACATATTTGTGACTGGTTTTATGACAATGTTTTCAAATGTTAAAGAGAAAGAAAAAAAAAATCACGCGTGTGTGGTAGTATAAACGAACTTTAGCTACTTTAGAAGTGGTTGTAGTGATAATAATAATAATATAACTTTGAAAATGAACTATGAACACGTTTAAAAAAAAGTTGGCTGCCATGCTGGTGAGAATTCGCACTTGTTAATAAGGATGTATAATACCATCGTGCTACTGGAATTTTCTCTTTTTTACATGCCACCTTCGGCCGTCGTTCCGTTCTCTACAGTCACACATTTATCACCGGCAGCAGTTGGTGATTAATGTGTTTCAGAGATGAAGCGCGGTGCCATCAGTTCCTACATATTAGGTATATATTATGAAGGTGGGTAATATTTTATGCATCTCGTACTTATGTATGCAGCCAGAAGAGAAGAAATTGTACGCAATAATCACGTTTGTCACCATACTATGTTGTACATACATGTTATATTCTCACAAGTTTGTTGACAGTTGGTAATTCACTTGACTAATAGGTTTCACCGGTGCTGGCGTGCGCCCTTCTATTTGGCGTACCGTGGGATCGTCTTGAATAATACATTACAACACAGAAGTAGATATTTTTCGTAAAAAAATTCATTTAAGTACATTGGATCTCGTCAGTAGTTAGTCAGTCCGCATAACTTCACATGAGTTAAGTGGAAATGGATGAAAAACCGAAAGTGGAAACGCTGTTGAAAGAACGGCAGTTCCGTTGAAAAACATAGACAAATTCTCTAAGGAGTTCTCTGAGGCGAAAAAAAACGCAGAAAAATCTGCTGGCTGAATGGAAAATGTACTTTTGTATCTATTTTATTTCCGAGAATGTACTCCTCGGATATTTCAAATACTTTGTTGTGAAGGTGTGCTTTCATTACTACAGAGGCTGGTGTAGTACTTTCAAGAAAATCGGAATTATTGATGAAAATTGTAATTCGCGCCCATTGCATTGATAAAGTGTGAATGACGGCTCCATTTGACTGAAATGTGTAGGTCGTGATGTTACAAGAATGGAAAGAGAATGAAAGCAGCCTGTTTCATTCCCCTGCTCAGTTTTCAGCTATCCTCATCATCATCCTGCTTTCTAATTGAAGCCTTTTTTCCTTTCACGGTTACATTCATGATGATCGATACCCGGTTGATTCCAAGAATTGCTTTGTTTGCCAAGGTGGGATATCTGTAGGATAGATGGAAATGACAATATCTGCATATCAAAATTTTTTTCCTACTACTTTGTAAAAGGGGTTTAGTTCAGCTTTACAACTGTGCATTTCTGACCTCTTTTCAAATATCCGGTATGAATGTAACATACACACACACACAGTAGGAAAATACGCTGTTAAACAAGACTGATGTAGCTGACTGAGTAATAATAACTCGTGTATAACAATGGAGAAAGGCATTTCAGAGGTGCTGTCATTTAGAAATTTCATTCTTTCCCCGTTTTCTTCACAGTACGGGAGTTTCCTTCTTCTTTAACTCTTTATTATACCTCCCCTTGTTATCGTCAAACACTTCATTTTTTAAAGCCGAATATCGTCTCCTTCTTTTGCTGGAGTAGGCATGTTTCACGTACCAGGACAGCACAGTATCTGTTTATCACCGTCGCGGCTTCATTGTTGGCGGTGGTGAAAGCATAAATAAGCCCGTGTGGTACACTGCACGGGGCTGTGAATGGAGCAGGAAGATGGAAAAATTTAAAAGCTGACTGGTTGGCTTGTGTTAGCAACGCTTGACTGAAAAATATTATGCTCGTTCGTGTGTCTGTTGGCTATTGTTGTGTACCAAACAACAGCAGCAAAAAAAACTACGCCGTTTACACGTCAGGTACACATCATATTCCTCTATGAATGTTTATTCTTCGACGTCATTTCACGTTGGAAATTTTAACAAAAGGAGGAAGCGAGGGGAACTAAAGCGACATTCATATGCAATAAAGCGAGAAATTGATCATGTTCGATTTCTTCTGGAAGTGTTGTTGTGACATGTCGTACACAAAAAGGCTTCAGTAAAAGTTTTTGTCGCTGCTGCCTTGTTGTGTCGTCAGTCGTCACATTATTGCTGCTGAGCGAAACACACTGAGGAAAAATGCCGTGTGCGTCTTTTCTCTTGCTCTCACACCGTCACTCACTCAGGTTGATAAATCTAACGAGCCATGCATAAAATGCTTTAAAAAACGTATGCTACTATTCATGTATATTTATTATTATATAACCTTTTCGAACATCAGTATATCATGTACCAACACAGTCATCTTGATGTGATGAAGCAAACAGACACAGTGTTTTGATGGTGGTGGTGATGGAGGAGAGAGTGTAAGTGACGAAAGTTAATGAATGAATGGGTGTAGGAACAAATCGATTAGAAAAAAAGCCGTTGGTTATTATGATAGCGAAAAGACGCAGCGGCTTTTGCCTAGTGTGATACCGGTGGCACGGGCGAAGGGGCGATTATGATGCACCTTAAGCAATCATACACAGTAATATACACCACTCTCTACACACATATAGGCCTCTTTTCGTTTTAAAAAGAACTGATGACATGACGTGATGATGTGCATTTTCTTGTTTCATGCGGAGATATCACGCGTTACTAACCGGTTTTTTAGTTTTTCTCTGTCCTTTTGCCGCTTTAAACATCGGTAGAAAAATTTATCACCTCACGAATATTAACTACGTTAATTCATCTATTTAAATCATATTTCATTACTAATCCCATCATTTCTCAAATTAGTCTAGAGAATCAAAAGAAACTGGGAAGTTGAAAGTCTTTCTACTGACCACACAAAGTCAGCAAAAGGAAATATTACGATGGTACATCTCGTATCACTCTGTTTAAAGGATCAGCTTTTTATACCACTAGCAGAGAAAAAGCTTTTTTTATTATTTTATGGACGGCAGTTGGAATTCTATTTTGTTCATGAGGGTATACATTTATGACTTTTTGGAAGAGCAGTATGTATTTACTCGGCAATTTACACAAAATTTGAGCCTGAACAAAAGTTTTAAAAATCTTTTTTTTTCTGTCTAGAATTGCCTTTTCTTGTAGACAGATTCACTGCCATATCCTATTAAGCTAGTCAAATTACTCACATAAATTTATTTAACATTGATTTTTATTATTCTAAGCTACACTGGAGCAAAAGGCAAAAGGGAGAAAAAATCCATCCGTAAATCTGTACTCGATATTGTATATAGAACTCAGGCTTCCTTTTTTAGATACACAGGAAAGATGTAAAAATGCACGTAGGTCATGTAGTATCGTCATTTGATAACAAATTCCTTCTGTAAATAGGCCTATTACTGCAGACTGAAAAAGAACATAGTAAAGAATGCATGTAATATTATGCATATTTGATATTTTGATGATGATGATGATGACGACCGTGATGAGCTTGAATGGTACTGTAAGGGTGTACAAACATATTTTTTTCAACTCAATGTCGGCACAGGTGTACTGGCAACAGATTTTGTTCAGCAATGCCAATACGATGAGACCCCTTTTGTTCATTTTTGTTCAACTTGAATATGTGTTTGTTTACGTTAGAGAGAGAGAGGAAAGAAATGATGTTGTTGGCTACTTTATGCATAAAATAATAATAATATTACTAGAAATGAAAATAGAGTTTTGTGGGTGAAGGAGTTTTGCCTCGCTTTAATTTTGGAGGATTCAAAAATGTAAATGTGTAAGGAGATCAAATATTATCATTGTTTGACCAAGTTCTTTATTATTATTGTTGTTGTTGTTGTATGTACCTGCGTAATAATGCTGTTGCTTAAAATCTTACTAGAACGGCATTAATAGTTGGAATAGAATTGAAAGAAAAAAGAAAACTTTTACGATGATGTTACAACAACTAACATGAATTCCTGTAAATACTTGGCACACAAATAAAACGTTTATATTTAGATCTGCGCAAGCTTATAAAAATTCCTTTCAGAATACTACTTTTCTCCTATTTCAAAGTGTTGTTTTTTTGTTGCATTGTTTGATTTTGAAAGGACAATAGAATTCTAAATTTTTGGGAAATATATGGACTTAACATGCATTCATTCCTTTAATGGATTTTTCCACTTTGTAGAATGAATGTCTATCTTAAATACCGTGTAGCTCGTCACTTCAGTTCACTTCAAGTACACGCACAGAAGAGTTGAGTGCTGTGTTAAAATCAGCAGTAAACTGAGGGTGGCTGGGAAAGTTAAGGCATTAATTTCTCATTAAATCACATCAAAGTCATGTTTCCTCAAGAACTTGACCGGAATATGAGTACAATAGTATTTTTCGTCGTGATGCGTTAATCTAGCTGTGGGACGAGAGCAAAAATTTTCTTGAACTTACTTATTGCAGGTTAAGAGTTTTAGCATGTGCTGCATATAATATACAGTTACAACATTGAATTGAAATTTTTGACAAGAATGAAAATACATTATAGATAGAAGATCAATTTTTTATTTGGTTGGGTAGGATGCAATTACCATCATTGTCATTGCGATAAGGGTGATATCCCGCGCCAGATACAGTGATTGCAGCTCATATAACATAACCTGGGGATCAGACAATGACAATAAATTACGGAAAGGAGATGGTCTGTTGGGTCGATAGACACACGACGACCGACCGACTGTTGAGTAATTTTTCATTTTTCTTAATAAGGTTGATAGCAAAGTTTTTGGAGAGGGTTCATTGTATATGTATTACATTTAATTTTGATTGCCATCATATGTATCATTCTTTTCACAATGACGGTCTTGCGGTTTTAGAGAGTTCTCGCCGTTTTAACTGCATAGTCAGCCAGCACAGCTCAGCACACGCATAATGTTATTGTGTGACATGCGCTATTGATGTTTTAAGGCTCATTTTATTAGTCATCATCGTAAAGTTTATGTTCGAAGAGGCACATTGTACACAGTGTAGCTTAGATAATAATGCATGTTTTTGTAGAAAAAGAATCACAGAAAGAAGATTGAGCTTGCTTGATTTCCATCCGAAACTCACACAAATTCATTGTTCAAGTGAAGTTAGCAACTATTATATTATATGTGTATATGATGAACTGGTGTGGCGGAATTATGGTCAGCACGGATAGACAGACACGGGGTGAAGGTAGAAGCGCACAGGTTACTTTGATTTATTTTATTGCGTACTCAAGTATTTTATTTTATTAGGGAAAAGCTGGTGGTAACTCATATAACCACATGCGTAAAAAAATACATTTTACTCTAGTCTATTATGATAACGGTCATTTTAGTGCTGGTTGTATAGATAATCTGGCAAGGGCAAAAGGAGAAGAGGAGCTATGTATGTTTATGAGAAATTTGCCTCATTGTTCATAAACCATACGTGGGTAATAATAACAACAGCGGAGAAATTGTTTGTGTGGTGTTTGTATAGTAGTAGTAGTAATAGTGTTGCTCTAAGACTTTGGACGCTTCTATGATGCAGTCGTACTTATTATTATTATCACTATTTATCTTTCAAAGCTTCACAGTAGAACAAATAAAACAGGGCTGGGTTGCACAGTATAAGGAGACGAGAATTGGCTACAAATTTCGACATTAAAGGACTTGGGCCACCGCCTGAGTTGAGAGGTACTTATGAGCCTCTTGTGATGGCTGTGCCATTTCACTCAAAACTGGTAATAATAATCCATCCGACTGATGTTATGTAGAATGATTTCACGAGCAAGATAACAATGACATGGTACACACGACGTGGAAAATAAATGGCTGAAGAAGAAGAAGATGGTCTCTCTCTCTCTCCCTGTGTCTCTCTTTCCCTCTCGCGTTTTTTTTCCTCTCTTTCTCGTTTGGTGTATTGTATGACTGACTTATCTCTATTGCCCAAAAGGAATAAAGCAACCTGTTAAAATGCTCCTGTACTCAACTCGAGAAAAACTCATTTTGAAAATGTACTTCTTTAACAGTGAACATGCCTCCAAAATTCAGCATGTTTGTTTTTCATCCACATCATCGCAGTATGTTTTGCATATTATCATCTGTAGCAGTGTGAGTGTATATATAGGACATCAGATGAATCGCATGTTGCATGGGCTTCTTTCTTATTCGCCAGGAAAGGACAGTAACATGATGTACAATGTGAATGAAACAGCAGTCAACTGACAGTGTAAGAACAGGTAGACACAATTGAGGAGGAGTTGCAGTCGAATAGACAACATATTGAAATGAACAAGTGAGGTGTTTTAAGGTGTATTATTATTACTATCATCATCATCATCATCCTCTTTTAATTTGAGTGAGTGTGTGAAAGCCATTTGTGAAAGCATACATGCATATCTTTATAGCTGTATGTAACACAGTAAACGCATGACGAAAGAGAAGATGCATTACAGCAACAGCAGCACACCACACCACCAACATCACCACCACCACCAAACAACAAAAGTCCTTAATCACGCGAAAGCTACCTTGAAACAAAAGAGGTGCCAAATGTCAAGCCGTGAGTTGATACATTGGCACGACATGTCTAACCTACCATGTCCAAAACTAGACTTGTCTTGCCGACATGGGTTTTATATCATGTTTCTCACATTCAATGAGACATTTTTCCCCACATCCTCACCTCCTCTCTTGCATTTTTTTTCTTGCATACATAATATGCATATAGCTACAGCAATAAAGGCATTATGGATATGCATGTAGTTTTTTACACTTGTCGGTTGGTTGGCTGGTTGGTGAGTTTTACTTGTTGTTGTTGTATTTTTTTGTGCAATGTGTAGGATTGGCTTGTCCAGTAGTTAACATTTAATCCTTCTGCATGAGGTTTCAGCTAATTTCTTTTACGCTAAAGCTCTTTGGTGCTCTCACTTGCTTGCTCTCTGTGCTCAAGAGAAAGAGAATGAGAGAACTTGACAAGCCGGTTTCTCTACAAATATGTGTTCAAGTAAATGTTAATAAGATCATACAGCAATAATAATAATAAACGAAGAGAAGAAGTCGTATTTGCAGATCATTATAGACTATGACTACGGAATAATCCATAAAGTGATGACCATGATGACGATGCTGATGGCCGAAATTAGATCTCGTACTACTACTAGCTCACTATATTAACAATAATAATAAGTATCTTGTGCATTGCGCCTTGTTTTCAGCATTTGCAATCGAATAGCTGAATTGACTTGATAACTTGTTTTAAACAATTATTTTACCAAGTGCTTTTGTTCTCGTTGAAAATAAAAATCCGTATTGAATCTTCGCACAATCGCAAGCTCATCAATTTTTAGGACCATGTTATACTTTTACAACTGATGGCTATTCAACAATTTTTCGTGCTATTATTTTTGTACCAACTAGTCCATTTCTTGTATGTTTATATAATATCCTATAAAGCTGGAAGGAATTCTGCTTTTCTTTTTTGGATTTTTTCTTTACAGATAATAACAGTTTCCAACTGAGAAAATGATCTTGAATTAATTAAAATCATTTGTGAATTGTTTTCGCTATTGTTTCAGCTACGAAAGTTACTTTCTTTGCTTTGATAACATTTTCCCACCTCAACGATGCAACAAGATTTACATTGCCCATTCTTCATTCAACACTATTAACTTAATAGTATGAGAATTCTACTTGTCAGCGATTCCCCTCGATGATGCATGATGTAGATCAATAATTTTGTTAATAGTTAACTCCCTTGTTTTGTCCGTTCACGCAACAGATTCAACAATACGGTAAAAGTGTCGCATGCATATAGATAGATTAACTATATTCTGGATGCCGGATACATGTATTCTGGTAAACTGTTTCATCTCTATGCTGCTGCGATGATACATTCATTTATATGTTCTCCTGCATACATAATCTCATGCATATTCATTCCCATCACCCATTTAATAAGTAATTGTAGACATCTAAAGTGACTGCACCATTTGATATTATTCCGTCATGTAACGTTAGAACTATTACCTGGTCTCACTCATTTAGCCTGCGTTACAATCTTAATTGAGAGACTTGTAACAAAAGCCACGCTATAATTTTATGACGAAATTAAATAAGTTAATGAGTCCACCTTTCAACTACTGGTTTTTTACGTTTTCTTTTTAGCAGCAGATAGATATAGAAATGTGTGCATGCATGCATTCATTACATACCTCCAAATTAACTGCCTAGCTATATAACTGTGTGTACATATCTGATCTGGTCAAACAACAAAAGTGAGTTGTTGTTTCCTCGTATTTGCTACCTATTAAAATAATCTTTGATAGTGTTAGATCAAGAGCATGGCATGGCAGGTCTCGAGAATCTTCCCATTAGAATGCATATTATCCACTCTGTTGAGAGGAATTAAAAAAGTACGCATCACTACTTACTGAGCTTGGACAGAGAAAGAGGAAAGGATGAACCTCTGTTTGTTTTGACGTGAGATGCTCAGCCCTCTTTTTGTAGCCATGTTTGCACACAATAATTACCAGTGCTCAGTCCGGTAGCCGTGTACTGGCATACCTATGGATTGGCATCATTGCTGCACTGATGGTGTTGCAAGAGAACAGCCTAACAGTTGTGTTTTCGTCGGATTCTTTTCTCTCTTGACATGTCGTACTACAGCTCTTCATCTTTCAAAGGAAAAAGGTGAGAATTAGTATAACAGACATATGTATAATGCAGTGTAGAAGAGATCAGTTGGCTGAAGAAGAGGGGTTGGGCAAGAAAAATGTTTTTTTGCTAGATTAATGATGTAAATAACATTAACAAATAAATTGACGTTCTGTTCTTTTCTAAAAACGAAATGTAATGAACGGACGTCGGACGAGCGGATGGGATAGTGTGTTTTTTTTCATCTTGGAATGCTTAATTTTCATGTTTTACTATAACATCGTGTATGTTGAGAAACAAAAGGTCTTTTTTTCTCTTTGAGATAATTAACATGTTAATATGGAGCATATGTCGCTGAAGATGATGATGATTTGATGTTGGTCGTGTTAATAAAAATTGCTGTTACTTCATCGTCTTGGGGTGATGCGCAATTAAAATAATAATTTCAATAATTTCATAATTACAAGTGCATCTTTTCCATAACTAGAGTATCTAGAGCATATCATTTGCATATTATGCTAACTATAATTTAGTTTTGGCTTAGTGAAATAAAACTAAATCGGTCAGTGGATTTTATATGATCATTAATATTTCCAACAGATGTTCTTTTTAAATATGACCACTGCTGTACTTTCCCGGTAACGCATAATAGAGGACGGCGTTATTTTTACCTTGAAGACAAGAGTGTTGAAGCCTCCTCTTACACCAAAAGAGTTATTACATGTTATCGTTACTCAAGTAATCATTTTCCTATCGTATATATGCACTTAAACATACATCAATATAAAAAATGCTCAGTTTGGCAAAAAGTGTTGCGAAAGCTGTTATGTGCTATCATTATCATAATCAGCTTATACACTCCGGCATGCAGCAGACAGACGTACGCATAGCATTTCAGAGAGAAACTCTTCTAAGCGTTCCCGTCAAGTGATGACGACTGCGAAGATGATTAAGCTCCCGTAAGTGAAATACGAAAAGAGAGAAGAGAGAAAGACAACGAGAATAAAAAAATGTACTCAATAAGAGGCTAAGTGATTTTTCACCAGTGCTATCAGACTATATAGCAAACACGACAGCAAGTACGCTTTATTATGCAAGATGGTGAAAAGAGTGATGTGGCTTGATGATGGACTGATGTGATTTGGGATTTTGAATGACTCCAAGTCAGTCGAGTTTGATAGACGGACAATCTCCCAAGGGAAAATAAATCGTGCTTTTGTACACATTGTACTCTGTATAAAAAGAGCATTTACTCTTTTTTGTTGTAGATTTGTATGCATTATCATTATTATTGCATGCATGCACAAAACGCAGTACACACACCTTTTTTGCTGTGTATTATTTTTGTGTGTGTATATACATGATTGTGTACATAAAGGAATAGGAGCATCATCGTCATTTTCTTCTTTTTCTTCGAGTAGTAGCAGCAGCGTCGAGTCAAGCGCAGCGTCAACAAGAGGAGAAAAAGGTATGGACTCATGCGAGGAGTAAGTGGTGCTCACACAGCATTTTATATAGTGATGATGTTGAGTAATCTAGTGGCCCGAGGGGAAATGATTTTTATTATTATTAAGCTTTCATGGTGATTATAATCGTGTGGTTAGTGGCAGTCAACCTTTTTTCTTCTTGCAAAGTAGAAGTTAACTAGCCTGGCAGTTGATAGGTTTTTTTACTAAAAGGAAGAATGTTCCTCTTGTGTACACACACAACAAGAACAGTAACAAACAACACGGGAGAAAAAGAAGATGAGATGAAGAGAATTGGATCTTCTTCTCTCTCTCTCTCTCTTCTGAATTCTCTCTGTCTTTTTTTCGTCTGCTACTTGACGGACAATAACAATATAAGTATGAATACTTGATGGAATAAAGATGGATGGATTGATGATGCTGATTATGACAATGCAGTAGCAGTCAAGAGAAGGCTTGTACACGCTGCTGAAGAAGAAGCCGATAATATTCTGTGCTGGTTTGTTTTTTAAAAAAGAGCTTCTTCTCCCAGATGAATTTTTATATTAAAGTGTGGACATGAGCTTAACTTGTGGTTTTAATATTATCGTGTGGAAAAGATAATAGGAATCGAATAAAAATCTTTTTTTTTGCGGGAGAAACAATGAACACTTAAGCATACGACGAAAATGATAAAGACTACACCAACATTGTTATCATCGTCATCATAATATTCATATGTGGATGTGCCACATCAGTCAATATCTTCTTTTTTTATTTTGTAACCACGCACAGGTAAACAAAGTTAAAAGTGGTAATAAGACAATGAAGCATATTCTTCAACTTGTTGAAGGCCAAGAGGTTGTTCAGCTTCTGGTTTATTTGGTTAAAAAATCGCTTGCCACATACTTCATATTTTTTCTTTGTTCCGTAAAACTATTGTGATTCTATGCTACTGGTACAATAATTTGATTGCGACTTTTCAAATTAGAGAACAGTTTTGTGACAAAAGTTGCATAAAACTTGAATATTTCCTATTGAGGCGTAGTGAAAATATAAGGAAAAGGAAACTACTTGCTTTAAGTTATAAAAAAAAGTATTTTTATTACTATTATCGACACAAACTTGTTGGGAGAGTGAGCGTTTGACTACATTATGACGGTGATCCTTGTTACATTTAATCTCTCCGAGAGAAAAAAACTGCTGCAAAAAGATTTGTACCGTGTCATATAACACATTGTAGTCTAGATAAGTATTCACTCGCTCACACTTGAGGCTAATGCAAAGTAATTTCTCAAATGTACAATAATGATAATAATAATAATGCATAAATGTTTTGTTTGATATAATGATTACATTTGGTCACTGAATAGTACAGTGTGTTCAGGTATAGAATAAAAAAATGTGCGCAAAAGTTGGTCTTTTTATTTTTACGACGGTTCACCATTATAGTAACCATCCTAACTCTATGGCTATCTGGATCAAAGACATGAAGAAAGAGCCAGCAAAAAATACCGGTTTCTCATTGTTTGCTGTTTTTTTCAAAAAGAACTTATTTTCTTTCGATTAGTTGTAATGATATGAATAAATTATTACATCTCTGGCAGATTGAGATTAATCTTGAGAATAAGAAGAGAAAGGAGGATGGATGGCTAGCACATTCATAATAAATTTTTTTTCTTCACTTCGTGGTAGGAAGCCTTGTAAAAATACGTAATATCATTTAATGTTAATTGTAAAAGTATCCAACATAGCCAAGCTGAGATCTTCTCACTCCCTCACCACATCACACACATTTTTAATCTCATGTGAAAATGGAGAGCTCATAATTTTACTAGGCACTAGCAGTAGAAAAAAAACCGACTGTGCTTTTATTATCTACGCTCAGAAGTAGCGGCAGTGGTAGTGGTGATGAGCAAGTTTGTGTTGTTGAAACTCTAGCCAATAACGCATTAGTATTAAGTAATTTGCTCTTGTTTTAATACTCTAGTTCTTGTCTTTGTATAATTTCCGCAGTAGTGCCCCCTGCTTAGTGATACTTTTGATCCTGGTCACAGATATGATATCCCGGTTTAATAAAGTTAAGTAATTACATGGAACATAAAGTTGTAAAAAAACAGACTGACTCTGCACATCCACTTGCATGCTTACTGACTAAATCCAACAGAATCTGCTTTTGTATATGCACATTTTATAGCAGTTGTAGTAGTTTATTGTATTAAGGCAATTCTAAACTTGAGTTTGATAGCTTGATTAGGATCCATCTCTCTGGTGTTTATAACTTTGGAAATGAAAGCAAAGTGTATAACTTGTAATGAGCTATCATCATAGCCATTCCCCATCAAAGCAAATCAGTATTCCTGTATGTTGTGAATGGAATTTTGAGCAAGTTGCTGTGTTGGAGGAAATTGTCTGTCTAGTCGAGTAAATAAAAATGGGAAAAGTTTGATACATTACATCACAGACAGCAGTCATAATATCGTTTATGTAAATGCCCTTTTACACAATCAATGAAATGCTGATAAAAACTCAAACTTTTAGCTTACCACATGCTTAAAAGGTTGATAATATGCGTATGTTTGCAGTGTAACGAAGAAGTTATGTATGTATGCTTTTTACATGCTATATAACCGTTTACATTTGACCAGGTTTCAGTAGGTACGCAAAAAAAACGTCTTATAAATTCTCAACTTCTGACTGGCAAAAAAATAATCAACATGTAGCGTGATAAAACGTGCATTGTGACTTTAAATGAATGCATTATTTCAACTTCCGAACCATTTGGCCGATTCGTTTTCATTGTCGGAGAGTTTGATAGCTGTCATTGTTACTTAACTTTTATGAGTAATATGGTAAATGTTGATGATGTGGTCGTGGAAGCCGGTATTTAGTGTACTTGCCGTGTCTTGAAATGTGTGTCTTTGACTCGGGATAATATTGATGATGATGATGATGAAGCTTTGTTGTTGATATACTATGTTATCCTCCTGAATTCTACGTGGTTGAACTGTCTATGCTGCTGTCTGTGAGAGAGTGTGAGTCAACGACTACCACACTACTACGACTACTACTCCGGCATTGTATACAACTTTTTTTTTAAAGAGTTGCCAGATAGATTGAACTCGACGAATTGAAGTTGCGGCTCCTTTGATGTTGCACTATAAAGCAAGCACATGAGCTTTTGTTTCAATTAATGGCGTACTACACTTTGTTTTGATAACTTAATTGATGTCGGGCATTAAAATGCACAGCAGAGCTTTTGAAGGTCAACAGTACAAATATGTGCTTCCTCACTAACAAATACATAAACACAGGTAAAAAACCGATAGGTGAGCAGGCAGACAGTAGTACACATATATATTCGCTCAATAATTTTTTTTATATTTTAACACACATGTACCGACAAGCATTTTATGCACTTTGATGACTATATTGAGCATTTATTATGATGGCCAATTTTAGCAGAGACAGAGAGAGAGAGAGAGAGAAGAGAGGGCACTGACTGACGTGTGGTGTATGGTGTCGTTTTGCAACATTCTTCATTGTCTCTACGACGTGTATTAATGCCGTTTTGCCACGCTAATTAAGTTTTAAAAATTGCTTTAACCATCATCTTTATTTTTCTCGACTGCATACCTATATACCATCAAGTCATAAAATAAAATGAAAGAGATAAACCAACGTTTATTTTTGACATACCTTTGCAAAAATATACTATCGAGATTTGCATGCAAAACAACTGCTAATAGATTCTGACAGGCAGTGGGATGCAACTTTATAAACTTATGTGTTTCAAAAGCGTTTTTATCACTTGTTCGTCTTCTAGAACAAACTGTATGTGACATTTAAAGCATATCATTTATGACGTGTTGACTGTCAACTACTTGAAAGAAGTAAAAAGCTAAGCTCTGGCAAGATGATGATTTCCACTGTTTGGCATGGCGTACACAGAAAGATACAATCAAACTTTGGTAAAATAAATATATGTATGAGCACAAACATTTGCTATGCCTATGCATTATGTTTTAGTGCTGTACTTGAAACGCTTGCAGTTTTTATATTCTCCAGAGAGTCCACTTGTGCATGTACAAATAAAAACCGAGTATTATGCCCCTGTATGTACAATGCTTTAAATTGAAATGGCATGCTTGATGCTAATGCGATGAACATGTGAATTGGATATTTCAATTTTATGCATGCACCAGTGCCTTATGAATGGTCTCCCACCACTACTTACTTCCTAATGAAGTTTCTCTGTGCTAAGTGAATTAAAAAACTAAAAACTGTTAATAAAGTAAACATTACAAACTACAAACATCATTTTCAATTTGAACGTGAACAACATACCTATGTATAGTGCGTATTTATTGCAAAATGTTGGAACTGAAAATGATTGGTCAGCAAAATGCACATAATATTTATCTTGTATGGATCCGTTTTGTTAACACAACCAATGATGTTTTCCTTTGCTACTGATTTACATCATGAAACTGAATAATGAATGACCTTATCATGTAAATGGCAACCCACATGTCCCATTAAAATTCTTTCATGAAAGCTTATTACTATATACATTCTCAACTACATCTACTCATTTATTGACTGAATTTTTATAGAAATTCTACAATTTTAGCCGTGTGGTGGTAGTTTCTCTAAAATTTGGTATTTTTAAAAGACATAAAGGCAGGTGCATTGACGTTACATGTTAATGTGTTTGTACAAGCTAGGGAGAAAACTGGATTCCCATGTGGTTGCAGCAAAGCAATAAAATTCGTGATTTATCCAAAGGTATGTTAATGTGAAAAAATTAAGAGCTATAAAAAGGGAAATAGAATGAGGCGGAACGTTGATGGGGTGGAATACGCTTTAATAATTTGGTGCAGAGTGTAATAATTTAAGTAGGTAAGCATATATTATATACTACTAGCCAAGCAGTTAGTCTACTTTCTACTAGACTGGTTGTTTTGACTGAGTAATATCCATTGGGGGGATCGATCTCTCATCATATTTGAGATGAATGGACGTGTGGATTCTTGCGCAATATAATATTGAAAATAAAGTATAAGGAGAGTGATTAGATGCAATAATAATAATAACAATAGCAATGATGATGAGAAGACCAAGTCTTTCCAAAATGTGTTTTTTCTTCTTCTTTTTTTAAATAACGAGAAGGTGGACGGTGAGTGGAATATAAAAATAAAAGAAGAGAGAACGATAGTTTGAGTGTAATATTTTTATTATTATACTTGTGCCATGTTTTTTTGTATTTTCTGACTGACTTGGAGGAGCTGCGGGAGCCGAACTAATCCGAGTTTGTATTTTATAAATGCCGGAATAATGGATGATGCCACTCACGTTCGTCCAATCGTCCATTTGTTCCTTCCACTTTTTTATGCATCTACTCACACACACATACACATATCATCATCATCATCCCGCATAACACCACACTCACACTCCTTCACAATTTTTATTATGTATTATGTACACTTTGAAATACATTATTATGTCTGTCTCTACTTATATAACACCCATGCCGGCCGCATTTACTTTACCCTTTTTAACTTACCTTACCAAAAACATGCACCGTTTTGCTTGGTGGCTTGTAGGAAGGAAGACAAGATAACGCTCAAGTATTCCTTTTTTGTTTCTACTGTGAGGAAGCTCAACTCTATATACTCTATAATATCGGTATAATACTTTTTTATGCTTGCATATAAAGCATGGAAAATGCTTTTCCATGAGCCAAAATAACACTTTTTTCATTCTACTTAGACATTATTATGAGAGTTAGTTGTAATGATGATGATGATGTTGGTAGTGGTAGTAGTAGTCGCGCGTAGGGAGCCTCAGTTTTTAGCTTGTCTCTCAAAATGAAAATGAGATTGTTGAGAAAGAAAATGAAATAGGATGGGATGGGCCGTGTAATTATTATGAACGAGATGGGTTGGTTTAGTTCTCTCCTCTCTCCTTTTATCGGATCCTTGTCATCATGATTATTATTACTACTTCTTCTTTCTTTTTTTCCTTCTCTCCTACTCGCTTCTTTTTTTTCACTCCAAAAGACCTGACATGTACTAATAGGTAGCCGAGCAAGTGAGGAGAAGAGAAGAGGAGGCAAGCATATAAGGCTGGTTGTTTTTATGTGAATCTCACTTGTTTTCTTCACCTTTTCTTTAGTTGAGCTTCTTTTTGTTCTCCTTTTAAGATAACGGGCTCTTTTGTTTAAATTTATTAAATGTAGAAAGCACCGAAATTATTTAGTGCTTTTTGCACACAAAAAATAAATATGTATAAGAAAGCACGAGATGAAAAAGATTAATATAATCTGATATTACAATGACTAAGGTATTAATAACGATGTAATTTGATAGAGTAATAATTTTATGATGAGCGTAAAGTTTTCATTTTTATGCGCTGTTGTGTGAAAAATGCGTGGTTTAGATTAGATTACGAACAAATAAGTATACCTTTGAGCACGCGTGCGCTTATGTGCTTAGTTGTTTCGGATAATACTTTGAACGCACGTAGGTAGGTATTTTGTATGTATTAAAAGTCATTTCATTTCGAGGAAGAGCACTCACTCTGCCATTTTCCTTAAAATTGGAACACCAATATATCCTGATGAAGCAATCTTGCTAAGCGATTGATATGAAATGAAAAAAGGAAAAATGGAAAACAGCGGTAAGGAAGCATGTTCTGCCATTTCTCACAAAACATTTTTCATTTCAAAACAAATCAGAGGCTCTCCCGCAGAGAGGAAGATTCGGGGGGTTTATTCTCTGAAAAATTCTTGACCCTCTGCAACTCTGCACGCTGATTTACATGAGCATACCCGCTTAGATTTTTTTTTCTTCAAAAGAATGCCTGTAATATTTTTATGAATGGTTTTCTGGGATAAGATGAGCAAATATCCATCAATTATTTTGAACGTTAGTCGATTACTCTTGTATTTGTCTTTCGTGGCTATCAGCTTGTAAAATGTTTAAAATATTTGGCAGCCGAAGAAGGGGATCAACAACTGCCTGCTATTATCGTCAGAAAAGCTATCATGAACTGACTGACTGACTGTACATATTGACGCAAATGGTACAAATTCAGTTTTTACCTTTTTCTCTATTTTTCCATTATCTCTTGTTATAGAGAAAATAAACCAAGATTGCTAACCTACGTATCAGTCAATGTTTTAATGATTACACATAATTTTTAAAGACAGAGTTAGCCAGCGTAGGAGGATAAATCGTTATACAGCTTATGAGAGTTGAGTTGTTGGTTATACATGCTTAAATGATGTCATTTATTTCATTTTGATCACAGAGCTGCTTAGCGAGCTGTCTATTCATTGGAGATGAGACATCTCAAAATACATTATTACCTGGTTTGTACCGTTTATTATTATTGGAGGAAAAAAAATAGGGCCAAGTATTTAGCAATTTAGCCACAACATCGATAATGCACGCATACACACACGTAAACAAACCACCAAGTCTTTAACCTCCATGCAAATTTATTGATATAGAAAGTCAATTTTTACTGCTATGCAATGTACTAAAAATTCTTGAAGATTTTATTGATTAGCGCTTCTCCTACTTATTTGATAGGTATGGGCATTTTCATACTCTTTATTTTGCGTTTGTTTTGATCACTCTCATCATCATCATAATCATAATACTACTAACTTGGCTCGTTTGCTTGCTCGTCGTTTGATACAAAGGCAATGTTTATGATTATGAATGTGTTATTGGGCCTCACCTTGTCGTCGTAAATAAGCTGATGCCGGAGAAGGAAGGGTATTCATACGAAAAGTTTTATATGGTAAAATGATGATGAGGAAAATGAGATGACTAAAAAGTTTATAAGCAGATAATAATAATAATAACAGTCTTGTTTAAAAAACACATATAATACTGTGGGTAAACCTGAAACCATGTTTTGCTAATCATCTCTAATCTGTGCACTATTTGTTCGGTTGATGATGCTGATAGTGATGGCGAGTGGATGATGATGAGTACTTGCTGAAACGACAAAGGTGCAAGCAAGTCGTGATTTGCCTATCCTATCAAAAAATGAACAAATTGAATGAATTGACTGGCCGAGGCGAGTCTTGCTAAACGATCCGTAGTGAAAAAAGTACGCTCGTAAACGCACGTATTACCACAACTTTTCTAAGTGAGTTACGTCTTTTCATTAAAAATGAAGATATCGTTATCATTCAAGAAAAACATTTAGCCTACTCATTTAACAGTGCAACGTATGTGTAGAGAAATGGTTAGTTGTATTGATATTTCATTTTATGATGAAAAAGTAATTGGTTCTGTACAGGTTTAGTAATTTCATGTCATTTTCATCACACCGGTAACCCCACTTCATAAAAATATTGTTTTATAAAGAAGTTGTCACTTTGATAGCTGTAAAGTTTGAATTAAAAAAATCAATTTTTACAATGATTTCAAGAATGAAGTACAATTTTTCACTAAATGGTTTAAATTGCACAGTTAATTTCTCCCTCTTCGAGTAATCGTAATTACTTTTGCTACTGCTGCTGAACTCTTCAATGGGTAGGGATAATGAATAATTAACATGCTTGAACTGTTAAATGAATGAAACCGAAGCTGATTACGCTTTGAAAAGTTAAGCATACAAACTCGGTTCGCTTTTTGAATAGGCAAATGTGGTTATTGCAGTTCTGTGATTTTGATTCATACACTTTTTATTATTATTATTGTTGTTCAACATTTGATTTGAATAAAACGCTTTTGGTAAGCTGTAATGAGAAGTTATTAAATTTGTGTAACTTTTCTAATTACGCTGGTGAATTTCCACACTTGCAGATATGACAGCAATCTAAATTAAAACATGGTTATAAGCTGAACAGATATGCACATTCTCATGTACGATTCTTGCTCATTTTAGCCTTCTAGTTTTTGATGTATTAAAATTTGTGAGAAATAAATATGAATTAAACAAGTTTTGAATACAAAATTAAGAATCCATTTCTATTTTAATTTCAAAAGTTTTAAACAGCAAACAGAGAATGTTACCAGACTTTTGACTAACTACCTGTGTGCTTCATTCCTTTACAAATAACAACATGATATTACTCACTTGTATCTTATCATTCATTTTCACCTGACCCGGAGGCAGGAATTATTTTATTAGTTGTAAAAAGCGTAAAAAATTTACTTTAACTTGCTGTGAGAATATAATTAACAAATGGGGTTGGGCATATTGCATGTTTGCGGGCAGGGTACGAATGAAAATTAGCAAATTGTATGATGTAAATGCATGTGTACAAGTGGAAGTTGGAGGATGGTCTGACGGTGCCAAGTACCATTACGCTGTGTGATATTTGATATTTCTTTTATTGCTTTATAAACAAATTGAACGCATGTATGTAATACCAACCGCCTAAGAGTGTGTAATCCGTTCAACAAACTTGCTTTATATACTTACATACCTACCTAATTTCCTGCATTATAAACCTCTTTAAAAATCTATTTAAGCTCTCCACGGCATGACATACACTTGAGCATTAATGCTAAGCTAAATGTGGCTCTGTGTGTTTTTCACCATTATGTTTGACCGACTAACAAAAGGAACAGAGAAAACACTTATATATGTTGAATGAAAGGGTTCTCTTTTCTAACCAGCAGCGCCCGTTGAAAAAAAAACTCCCTAGATATCGTATGTAATATTCTTGCAATAATTAACTTAAAATCTTGAATAGAAATAGTAACTTGAAACTCGTAGTCCTTCAAGAGAAACACAAGCATATAGTGACATAATACAGGGTATGTAGTCTGGATGGTGGATTTGGATCAGTATCATACAAAAGGTTTTGTACGAGCAAAAAAGTATATATAAACGAGTACATTTATTGCTCACTCACCAGTCAGCCTTTTGCGTACACTTCAAAAATATTACACAACTGCTCTCCTCTCTGCATTCATCAGTGCAGTATAATGGAAGGAATGGAAGTATGTAGTAGTAGCGTAATAATAATAAGTAGTAAGTAGGGTTTACTTGCTGCTGTTCTTTTGTGATTATTATGCTAAAGCAGTTACCGGAATTGCTTTCCTGTTTTTATCAAGGCGGATGAATTAAAGTAATTATGGTTATTAGTTATATGGTTTTACCAAGTCCGACGAATGAATTTTTCGTTACTGCTGTTGTATATGAAATTTGTATTCAGCTGAAAAAAAGTCATGGTGGGTAGTAGCAGAGTAATACCTAATAATAAGAATAATGGAATAGTATTATGCGGTGGCACTAGAGATACTTGATAAAGTTTGTATACTTTTAATGCGTGTGTGGGTGGTGGTGTACTTTTCTATTTTACGACTAAAGAAAATTAGTCGGAACTGCTTAATTGAAGCCTGTACACTGTGATCAAGTTTCTTTGCACAAAACCATTGTTAATAACAGTAATATTAACTACCAAAATATATCCCATACATTAACACAAGCCGCCTTTTCCTCTTACTAGTTTTTTGTAGAAGCTCGTACAAGAGTTGCAAATTAATTTTCGCAAAGTAATTTTAAGTAATAATAATAATAATGGTGATGATGATAATGTTGACCATCAGCATCATGATTTGGTCAAGTTTTACTGCTAAATTTTAATCTCCTTCGGAGATCTCTTTACATTTTCTTTTGTGATACGTTTTACCAATTACAACAACTGCTTATTAAAATACAACTTTTATTTTGCGATCTATATTTGATTTAATTTGTGCATATGCCGTCCGCGACAAGTAACGACTCGACGATTTTCAAGCTTGATCAGTTCTTTCATCTCTTGGTTTTCCTTTGCGTCCAAATAAATGAATGAAAATCAACTGTGTGCAGTATGCATGCATGTTATAAAGAAATGAATAGCCAAACGTAAGTTTGTTAAATTGGCACTTGTTCGGCTAAACAATTCATTCATATGCAGTATGTTTTTCAATCATATATTTATCTGAACACTCGTATGACGTGATTGCTTATTAGGAACTGTACTGTACTTGATTTCATTATTCGTCTGAATTTCGTCTCAGTTTTCATGGAACAACGAACGGTATGAGATATACGGACTTCTCTGTCAATTCTTTTTACCATGTTGTATATTTTATCAGAGTTCACGAGCATGAGTCCTCGAGCTGTGTACCGCATTCATGAAATCAAGATTGATGAATTAATAGGGTATTAAATGTGTATTATCGGGTTGAATAAGTTGCATTATATTCCCCTTTCTACGTACTTGCAAGCAAAACATTTTTTGTGAAATGATCTGATGTAACTTGAGCTCTTTCATCCGGTTCCTGGTCTGCATGCGTTGTTCAAGTATGCATGAACCCAATATAAGTTTATTAATTGTAAGAAAAGAAAGGGTACACATTATATTGAGTTATTATATTGCTATTCAATAAGTTGAATCACATGTGTGCATGTGCTGAGAAGAGAAAATATCTCGTGATCATTAAATGCTCTCTTGTGGGATTTCCTTCCAATGCATGCATCCGACAATAAAAAGGGTTTGTGCAAGGCAGAAAGAGAGATCAGGAGGAACGGCGTAATTCAACATAATTTCTTTCTTTTTAGCTTTTCTTGATGATTTTTTTTTAAATACACAAAAATTTGTCTTCAATGCTCTTCTATGCAATAATGCAACCAATAAATTTGATAATTAATATAGCAGAAGAGCATGCTACTTTTACGTTTAGAGATTCCACCGTGTTATTGTTAGTACCCTTTTCATGTGTGATTATCCAATTTGAAGGGTTTTATTTCCCAATATTCTTAAAAAAATGTTGTTGTGAATGTGTAGAGTTAAGTAAAAGTAAGATGGTGTATGCTTGAATTGTACCAAGAAAAGGATCATATCATCATGTTTTTTGTCAGAATATTGGATCATCTTCATCGTCAGATCACGCCATTATTTTCTCTCTTTTTTCGACAATTTTCTTCTTTTGAGGTGGAATTACTACGGCGTAAGAAACACCTTTGGTAAATTATCTAAAGAATGGGGTAACTCAAGGTGAATAATCCCATTCACCGGAATCTTTCTTTTTGCATGTGTGGGAACTTGTTGGCGTTTTTGTACCTTGCCGGGATTCTAGAAGAAAAAATGTAAAGAGGAAAAAAGGTCGATGTTTGTATGCTTGTTTGTTGATTTTTTTTCTCTTTTTTAACACCATTTTCTCATAGGCACTAGCATACTTTTTGCTTACAAGTTCAAAGATGAAATCATCAAACTTCCCTTTTAAGTAATTTATTAATAAAAAAGCAAAGCAATGTAAATGATTTTTTTAAAGTGAGTGAGCCAAGTACATAACGTCATTATATTTCATATATTATGATGATTATAAAAAGTAATTAAACTTCAAGTTTAAATCATATATCAACAGCAGCAGAGCTTTTGAACATATATTGTGAATTACAATGTTCGGGTGGCAGGAACGTGAACGTTATTTCTTCATCAGGTTAAATACCACAAAAATTGCTACAAAGAGACAAGAGTCGATGTAGGCTTGCTTACTTTGATAAGATTATGAAAGCAAGTCATGTTTTGTTGCTTAAAATGAACGGAAAAGCGACAAAAATCTATAAAAGACACTGTTGTCGACGCATGTAACTATTTACTTGTGTTATTACTGTGTATCATCTACCTAGTCATGTACACTTGTACCAGTTTGTATTTTAGATGGACGGTTCTTTTTCCCATGATGATGCATGATGATGATGATGATAATGATGATTTTAGTAAGCTTATGAAATTATGATTACAGTCTCTCGACTGATGTGGTTTTTACTGTATGACATGTACGAGTTGAGAAACAACAATATGGCCGTCAAAAAGGGAGAGGAATTGCTACATTCTTTTGGAATTATTATTATTATTTCTACTACTATGAGATGTTTCTGTCTTGCTCTCTTTCTCTCATTCCCTGTTTTTTGCTGTTTCCTATTAAAAGTGTTGTGTCCAACAAACAGGAGAGCGAAACAAAGTTCATTACAACGCTTTTAGCCATCCACTGGAAACTGTTAGATCCAACAGAGATTTTGATGAAGGAGAGCAGCAGTGTGGTGGCTACTGAGGCGGCTAAAGTAGTTCTGGGGATACAATCAGTTGAATCAGACAGAGGCTGACTGGGAGGAGGAGGAGGATGGTTGTGACAGTTCTTTCCTTTCTGCTAAAACATGTAATAATGTTAAATTTTAGATATATACAATCCATTTTGTTGTGCATCCGTATTCCTACCTCCCGACTGATAATAATATACTCACTACTTGGGTAGTTGCTACAGCAGTCGCTGTTTGCACTAGGGACTCTGTACTGTTTTTCCAGAAAAGATCAAAGGGAAAATGTTGTGATCTTGGTGCGACAAGTTGATGGGATATGATGGTATATCGTCTTGATCATTATGATGATAGCAGCAGGCAACAACTTCAGTTGTAGTGTAGTAGAAGGAAACATTAGGCAGGCAGCAGCAGGTGAAATGACAAAACGAATGATGTCCACATATTTTGACGGCTTACTTTAGCACACAGCCTTGTTGAAGGGCTCGATCATCTGAAAGAGAGAGAGAGAGAGAAAGAGAGTGTGGAGAGAGCATCTCTTTTTGTGATGATGATGAAGTGAGGACCAGTTCCAGAATGAAATGGAGTAGCATGTATTATTTGGAGTAGTTAGTTACCTCTGTTTTCTGCTTTTCTATGTGTTGAATAAATATTATGTTTGGAGCCTTGTTTGTCGTTCCGCCTCCCGTTCTTTCATCATACATACATATTAGACTGATGCACGTCATCATTTCTCCATCCAGCTTCCCTTCATCATCATCATCATCATTCTCAAATTGAGACCAGTAGTAGCTAGAATAAAAAATTTACACAGGAAAAAATGCTTGCATATATATATGTGTACATGTATATTTAGTACACACAACTGTGTAAGTTTGTACAAGCAAAAGATTTTTTTTTGCGAAAAAACAGATATTCACTTAGAAAAAGTATATATAAATACACACATCATGCCACGCCACACACATGCATTGATTCAAGTGGAAAGAGTTTCTGCCCAACTTAACTAAAATAAAATGTTGAATAAAAGTAACAAAGTAAAATGTAAAATGAATCCAAATGTGACTGGTTGCTGCTCTATCTCTCTCTTTCTCTCTCTCATTCTCTCTCTCACACACACACTAGTAGACAGTTGGTAAAACAGTCAGTCATGGTGAAAATTAACGTGTGGAACAAATAGACCCCCTTCAAAGGTGCTTAATTGCACCTTTGATCTTTTCTCCTTTTTCCATTTCTCCTCCAAGTAGTAGAAAGCAGCAGTAATAACAGAAGCACACCAGTCGGCAGCAATGTGTGCAAGCCGCATAGTACACACAAACCCTAAACGTCAATGCATGCTACTAGTGACATGCAGCAATAATGATGATAAAAGAAGAGAGCAATAAAATGTGTGCTTTCTCTAGAGGCGTGCGCTTTTTTTATATTTTTATCATACATTATGTATTTACTACTCTTTTTCCATATCTCTAAATACCGACAAGGTAGCAAAACGTTCAGCCGCTTGTTCTTGTATCTACCCTGACAAGCAACAAAATGATGTGTTGAATAAAAATTGAAAAAAAAAGTTTGAGATATTTCGGTAGTGGAAAGTTTCAAAGTTATCTCTTGACAAGAACTAAACAAATTTTTATGCATATTTTGCTTGATCTACAAGCAGATCACCAAGAATAACAGATTAAATATTGCCTTTTCAAAATGCCTCTACATTCTTGTATTAACGCTATGCGATACTATTCTGTTCCTTGCATTGTCTACTTTAATTTGAATGCGCACAAAATGTTGTGAAATGTGTTAAGTAATCAGTAATATTTTTTTTGTATTTGCAGGTAAGAACGACTTATATATTGGCCTTATAATATACTGCTCAACTGCTTTGCATGTTTGCAATCAACATAAAAGAGCGTCCTGACCTATGTACAAGGAAAAAAATCCATCCAAACTTGACATGATATGGACGACGTGAGGAATTGGACTGAAATAATGAGATAAACTCGTTGAGAGTATTTTATTTATTTTTATTACTTTTATACGAGGAGCTAAATCATAGTNTGGACGACGTGAGGAATTGGACTGAAATAATGAGATAAACTCGTTGAGAGTATTTTATTTATTTTTATTACTTTTATACGAGGAGCTAAATCATAGTCCATGATTTACCCTGTCAATAATCTGGATAATTTGCAGAAACAGCAGCCAGTATCAGGATTATTTATTATCAGCGAACACAGAGAAAATTGAAATCATAACAGACTAATAACTCACCATACAGAATAATCTTTTAATCATGTTCCTTTTTACGTATCAACTGATTCGCTGTTTGGCTTAATTATAAAAGCGATCGTTGATGAACCTCTCTGTTTATTCATGCCATTCATTAGCATCATGATTTGAAGCTTTTAATTTAGAAAGCCTGCTTTGATAAGCAGTTTCATAGGTCAGTCGTAAAATGCATGCTTCAATACCTTCAAGGAGTATAAAAAAAACCTCTCCAACCAAAAGACTCGTGAAAAGACATCCGTGCAGAATACACTGCTTAATATTATTTACATGAAGTCGATAACCTCCGACTGATAAGGTATGATGTGATCATGTTCTTTTAATGACGAATGGAATCAGCAAGTTGAGTAATTATAAAAACAAGCAAGGATAGTGGGATAGTCATTATCCTTGTATTCATAACTCCACTTTTCCTTTGCTGCCTCTATCTTTGGTAGTTTTATAATTATAGCAACTAGTATGTCTATATAAAGCTATCCATAACCCGATGAAGGTGATGTGTGGACATGCAAATGGTGGTTGGGAAATCTGATACAAGATGAACTTGCAGCATTCCGTTCGTCCTATTTCTTTTGACTTGATTTAATTTTAATACTTCTGTCCAGAGATCATCACAGTGAAACAGACCATGCAGAACAATTACCACAACCAGGGACAGACTGAATATTTCCATTGAAATACAGTTATAAGCTAACAGTAGCGTGCATCAATGTACCATAATATTAAATTAAAACTGAGACGCAAGAAAAGTGAACCAGTCAAACAATTTTTTTTCTTCAATCAAACTCGAG